>JAPMLY010000267.1:19666-224488 GCA_026401115.1 Tetraselmis chui | reverse complement strand
TGTGTCGCCCACGGTGGTGGCGCCGGTGGAAGACAGAGTGGCACCAGAGACAGCAGCAGTGGCTGTCAAGGAATCGGCCGTCACGGCCCCGGTGATGGCTGCCCCGCCTGCGGTGACAGTCAGTGTGTCGCCCACGGTGGTGGCGCCGGTGGAAGACAGAGTGGCACCAGAGATAGCAGCAGTGGCTGTCAAGGAATCGGCCGTCACGGAACCGGCCGTCACGGCCCCGGTGATGGCTGCCCCGCCTGTGGTGACAGTCAGTGTGTCGCCCACGGTGGTGGCGCCGGTGGAAGACAGAGTGGCACCAGAGACAGCAGCAGTGGCTGTCAAGGAATCGGCCGTCACGGAACCGGCCGACACGGCCCCGGTGATGGCTGCCCCGCCTGCGGTGACAGTCAGTGTGTCGCCCACGGTGGTGGCGCCGGTGGAAGACAGAGTGGCACCAGAGACAGCAGCAGTGGCTGTCAAGGAATCGGCCGTCACGGCCCCGGCCGTCACGGCCCCGGTGATGGCTGCCCCGCCTGTGGTGACAGTCAGTGTGTCGCCCACGGTGGTGGCGCCGGTGGAAGACAGAGTGGCACCAGAGACAGCAGCAGTGGCTGTCAAGGAATCGGCCGTCACGGAACCGGCCGTCACGGCCCCGGTGATGGCTGCCCCGCCTGTGGTGACAGTCAGTGTGTCGCCCACGGTGGTGGCGCCGGTGGAAGACAGAGTGGCACCAGAGACAGCAGCAGTGGCTGTCAAGGAATCGGCCGTCACGGCCCCGTCACGGTGATGGCTGCCCCGCCTGTGGTGATAGTCAGTGTGTCGCCCACGGTGGTGGCGCCGGTGGAAGACAGAGTGGCACCAGAGACAGCAGCAGTGGCTGTCAAGGAATCGGCCGTCACGGCCCCGGTGATGGCTGCCCCGCCTGTAGTGACAGTCAGTGTGTCGCCCACGGTGGTGGCGCCGGTGGAAGACAGAGTGGCACCAGAGACAGCAGCAGTGGCTGTCAAGGAATCGGCCGTCACGGAACCGGCCGTCACGGCCCCGGTGATGGCTGCCCCGCCTGTGGTGACAGTCAGTGTGTCGCCCACGGTGGTGGCGCCGGTGGAAGACAGAGTGGCACCAGAGACAGCAGCAGTGGCTGTCACGGAACCGGCCGTCACAGCCCCGGTGATGGCTGCCCCGCCTGTGGTGACAGTCAGTGTGTCGCCCACGGTGGTGGCGCCGGTGGAAGACAGAGTGGCACCAGAGACAGCAGCAGTGGCTGTCAAGGAATCGGCCGTCACGGAACCGGCCGTCACGGCCCCGGTGATGGCTGCCCCGCCTGTGGTGACAGTCAGTGTGTCGCCCACGGTGGTGGCGCCGGTGGAAGACAGAGTGGCACCAGAGACAGCAGCAGTGGCTGTCAAGGAATCGGCCGTCACGGCCCCGGTGATGGCTGCCCCGCCTGTGGTGACAGTCAGTGTGTCGCCCACGGTGGTGGCGCCGGTGGAAGACAGAGTGGCACCAGAGACAGCAGCAGTGGCTGTCAAGGAATCGGCCGTCACGGAACCGGCCGTCACGGCCCCGGTGATGGCTGCCCCGCCTGTGGTGACAGTCAGTGTGTCGCCCACGGTGGTGGCGCCGGTGGAAGACAGAGTGGCACCAGAGACAGCAGCAGTGGCTGTCAAGGAATCGGCCGTCACGGAACCGGCCGTCACGGCCCCGGTGATGGCTGCCCCGCCTGTGGTGACAGTCAGTGTGTCGCCCACGGTGGTGGCGCCGGTGGAAGACAGAGTGGCACCAGAGACAGCAGCTGTGGCTGTCACGCTGTCGGTCGTCACGGCCCCGGTGATGGCTGCCCCGCCTGTGGTGACAGTCAGTGTGTCGCCCACGGTGGTGGCGCCGGTGGAAGACAGAGTGGCACCAGAGACAGCAGCAGTGGCTGTCACGCTGTCGGCCGTCACGGCCCCGGTGATGGCTGCCCCGCCTGTGGTGACAGTCAGTGTGTCGCCCACGGTGGTGGCGCCGGTGGAAGACAGAGTGGCACCAGAGACAGCAGCAGTGGCTGTCAAGGAATCGGCCGTCACGGAACCGGCCGTCACGGCCCCGGTGATGGCTGCCCCGCCTGTGGTGACAGTCAGTGTGTCGCCCACGGTGGTGGCGCCGGTGGAAGACAGAGTGGCACCAGAGACAGCAGCAGTGGCTGTCAAGGAATCGGCCGTCACGGAACCGGCCGTCACGGCCCCGGTGATGGCTGCCCCGCCTGTGGTGACAGTCAGTGTGTCGCCCACGGTGGTGGCGCCGGTGGAAGACAGAGTGGCACCAGAGACAGCAGCTGTGGCTGTCACGCTGTCGGTCGTCACGGCCCCGGTGATGGCTGCCCCGCCTGTGGTGACAGTCAGTGTGTCGCCCACGGTGGTGGCGCCGGTGGAAGACAGAGTGGCACCAGAGACAGCAGCAGTGGCTGTCACGCTGTCGGCCGTCACGGCCCCGGTGATGGCTGCCCCGCCTGTGGTGACAGTCAGTGTGTCGCCCACGGTGGTGGCGCCGGTGGAAGACAGAGTGGCACCAGAGACAGCAGCAGTGGCTGTCAAGGAATCGGCCGTCACGGAACCGGCCGTCACGGCCCCGGTGATGGCTGCCCCGCCTGTGGTGACAGTCAGTGTGTCGCCCACGGTGGTGGCGCCGGTGGAAGACAGAATGGCACCAGAGACAGCAGCAGTGGCTGTCAAGGAATCGGCCGTCACGGCCCCGGTGATGGCTGCCCCGCCTGTGGTGACAGTCAGTGTGTCGCCCACGGTGGTGGCGCCGGTGGAAGACAGAGTGGCACCAGAGACAGCAGCAGTGGCTGTCACGCTGTCGGCCGTCACGGCCCCGGTGATGGCTGCCCCGCCTGCGGTGACAGTCAGTGTGTTGCCCACGGTGGTGGCGCCGGTGGAAGACAGAGTGGCACCAGAGACAGCAGCAGTGGCTGTCAAGGAATCGGCCGTCACGGAACCGGCCGTCACAGCCCCGGTGATGGCTGCCCCGCCTGTGGTGACAGTCAGTGTGTCGCCCACGGTGGTGGCGCCGGTGGAAGACAGAGTGGCACCAGAGACAGCAGCAGTGGCTGTCAAGGAATCGGCCGTCACGGCCCCGGTGATGGCTGCCCCGCCTGTAGTGACAGTCAGTGTGTCGCCCACGGTGGTGGCGCCGGTGGAAGACAGAGTGGCACCAGAGACAGCAGCAGTGGCTGTCAAGGAATCGGCCGTCACGGAACCGGCCGTCACGGCCCCGGTGATGGCTGCCCCGCCTGTGGTGACAGTCAGTGTGTCGCCCACGGTGGTGGCGCCGGTGGAAGACAGAGTGGCACCAGAGACAGCAGCAGTGGCTGTCACGGAACCGGCCGTCACAGCCCCGGTGATGGCTGCCCCGCCTGTGGTGACAGTCAGTGTGTCGCCCACGGTGGTGGCGCCGGTGGAAGACAGAGTGGCACCAGAGACAGCAGCAGTGGCTGTCAAGGAATCGGCCGTCACGGAACCGGCCGTCACGGCCCCGGTGATGGCTGCCCCGCCTGTGGTGACAGTCAGTGTGTCGCCCACGGTGGTGGCGCCGGTGGAAGACAGAGTGGCACCAGAGACAGCAGCTGTGGCTGTCAAGGAATCGGCCGTCACGGCCCCGGTGATGGCTGCCCCGCCTGTGGTGACAGTCAGTGTGTCGCCCACGGTGGTGGCGCCGGTGGAAGACAGAGTGGCACCAGAGACAGCAGCAGTGGCTGTCAAGGAATCGGCCGTCACGGAACCGGCCGTCACGGCCCCGGTGATGGCTGCCCCGCCTGTGGTGACAGTCAGTGTGTCGCCCACGATGGTGGCGCCGGTGGAAGACAGAGTGGCACCAGAGACAGCAGCAGTGGCTGTCAAGGAATCGGCCGTCACGGCCCCGGTGATGGCTGCCCCGCCTGTGGTGATAGTCAGTGTGTCGCCCACGGTGGTGGCGCCGGTGGAAGACAGAGTGGCACCAGAGACAGCAGCAGTGGCTGTCAAGGAATCGGCCGTCACGGAACCGGCCGTCACGGCCCCGGTGATGGCTGCCCCGCCTGTGGTGACAGTCAGTGTGTCGCCCACGGTGGTGGCGCCGGTGGAAGACAGAGTGGCACCAGAGACAGCAGCAGTGGCTGTCAAGGAATCGGCCGTCACGGCCCCGGTGATGGCTGCCCCGCCTGCGGTGACAGTCAGTGTGTCGCCCACGGTGGTGGCGCCGGTGGAAGACAGAGTGGCACCAGAGACAGCAGCAGTGGCTGTCAAGGCATCGGCCGTCACGGAACCGGCCGTCACGGCCCCGGTGATGGCTGCCCCGCCTGTGGTGACAGTCAGTGTGTCGCCCACGGTGGTGGCGCCGGTGGAAGACAGAGTGGCACCAGAGACAGCAGCAGTGGCTGTCAAGGAATCGGCCGTCACGGCCCCGGTGATGGCTGCCCCGCCTGCGGTGACAGTCAGTGTGTCGCCCACGGTGGTGGCGCCGGTGGAAGACAGAGTGGCACCAGAGATAGCAGCAGTGGCTGTCAAGGAATCGGCCGTCACGGAACCGGCCGTCACGGCCCCGGTGATGGCTGCCCCGCCTGTGGTGACAGTCAGAGTGTCGCCCACGGTGGTGGCGCCGGTGGAAGACAGAGTGGCACCAGAGACAGCAGCTGTGGCTGTCAAGGAATCGGCCGTCACGGAACCGGCCGACACGGCCCCGGTGATGGCTGCCCCGCCTGCGGTGACAGTCAGTGTGTCGCCCACGGTGGTGGCGCCGGTGGAAGACAGAGTGGCACCAGAGACAGCAGCAGTGGCTGTCAAGGAATCGGCCGTCACGGCCCCGGCCGTCACGGCCCCGGTGATGGCTGCCCCGCCTGCGGTGACAGTCAGTGTGTCGCCCACGGTGGTGGCGCCGGTGGAAGACAGAGTGGCACCAGAGACAGCAGCAGTGGCTGTCAAGGCATCGGCCGTCACGGAACCGGCCGTCACGGCCCCGGTGATGGCTGCCCCGCCTGTGGTGACAGTCAGTGTGTCGCCCACGGTGGTGGCGCCGGTGGAAGACAGAGTGGCACCAGAGACAGCAGCAGTGGCTGTCAAGGAATCGGCCGTCACGGCCCCGGTGATGGCTGCCCCGCCTGCGGTGACAGTCAGTGTGTCGCCCACGGTGGTGGCGCCGGTGGAAGACAGAGTGGCACCAGAGATAGCAGCAGTGGCTGTCAAGGAATCGGCCGTCACGGAACCGGCCGTCACGGCCCCGGTGATGGCTGCCCCGCCTGCGGTGACAGTCAGTGTGTCGCCCACGGTGGTGGCGCCGGTGGAAGACAGAGTGGCACCAGAGATAGCAGCAGTGGCTGTCAAGGAATCGGCCGTCACGGAACCGGCCGTCACGGCCCCGGTGATGGCTGCCCCGCCTGTGGTGACAGTCAGTGTGTCGCCCACGGTGGTGGCGCCGGTGGAAGACAGAGTGGCACCAGAGACAGCAGCTGTGGCTGTCAAGGAATCGGCCGTCACGGAACCGGCCGACACGGCCCCGGTGATGGCTGCCCCGCCTGCGGTGACAGTCAGTGTGTCGCCCACGGTGGTGGCGCCGGTGGAAGACAGAGTGGCACCAGAGACAGCAGCAGTGGCTGTCAAGGAATCGGCCGTCACGGCCCCGGCCGTCACGGCCCCGGTGATGGCTGCCCCGCCTGTGGTGACAGTCAGTGTGTCGCCCACGGTGGTGGCGCCGGTGGAAGACAGAGTGGCACCAGAGACAGCAGCAGTGGCTGTCAAGGCATCGGCCGTCACGGAACCGGCCGTCACGGCCCCGGTGATGGCTGCCCCGCCTGTGGTGACAGTCAGTGTGTCGCCCACGGTGGTGGCGCCGGTGGAAGACAGAGTGGCACCAGAGACAGCAGCAGTGGCTGTCAAGGAATCGGCCGTCACGGCCCCGGTGATGGCTGCCCCGCCTGCGGTGACAGTCAGTGTGTCGCCCACGGTGGTGGCGCCGGTGGAAGACAGAGTGGCACCAGAGACAGCAGCAGTGGCTGTCAAGGAATCGGCCGTCACGGAACCGGCCGTCACGGCCCCGGTGATGGCTGCCCCGCCTGTGGTGACAGTCAGTGTGTCGCCCACGGTGGTGGCGCCGGTGGAAGACAGAGTGGCACCAGAGACAGCAGCTGTGGCTGTCAAGGAATCGGCCGTCACGGAACCGGCCGACACGGCCCCGGTGATGGCTGCCCCGCCTGCGGTGACAGTCAGTGTGTCGCCCACGGTGGTGGCGCCGGTGGAAGACAGAGTGGCACCAGAGACAGCAGCAGTGGCTGTCAAGGAATCGGCCGTCACGGCCCCGGCCGTCACGGCCCCGGTGATGGCTGCCCCGCCTGTGGTGACAGTCAGTGTGTCGCCCACGGTGGTGGCGCCGGTGGAAGACAGAGTGGCACCAGATACAGCAGCAGTGGCTGTCAAGGAATCGGCCGTCACGGAACCGGCCGTCACGGCCCCGGTGATGGCTGCCCCGCCTGTGGTGACAGTCAGTGTGTCGCCCACGGTGGTGGCGCCGGTGGAAGACAGAGTGGCACCAGAGACAGCAGCAGTGGCTGTCAAGGAATCGGCCGTCACGGCCCCGGTGATGGCTGCCCCGCCTGTGGTGATAGTCAGTGTGTCGCCCACGGTGGTGGCGCCGGTGGAAGACAGAGTGGCACCAGAGACAGCAGCAGTGGCTGTCAAGGAATCGGCCGTCACGGAACCGGCCGTCACGGCCCCGGTGATGGCTGCCCCGCCTGTGGTGACAGTCAGTGTGTCGCCCACGGTGGTGGCGCCGGTGGAAGACAGAGTGGCACCAGAGACAGCAGCTGTGGCTGTCAAGGCATCGGCCGTCACGGAACCGGCTGTCACGGCCCCGGTGATGGCTGCCCCGCCTGTGGTGACAGTCAGTGTGTCGCCCACGGTGGTGGCGCCGGTGGAAGACAGAGTGGCACCAGAGACAGCAGCAGTGGCTGTCAAGGAATCGGCCGTCACGGCCCCGGTGATGGCTGCCCCGCCTGCGGTGACAGTCAGTGTGTCGCCCACGGTGGTGGCGCCGGTGGAAGACAGAGTGGCACCAGAGATAGCAGCAGTGGCTGTCAAGGAATCGGCCGTCACGGAACCGGCCGTCACGGCCCCGGTGATGGCTGCCCCGCCTGTGGTGACAGTCAGTGTGTCGCCCACGGTGGTGGCGCCGGTGGAAGACAGAGTGGCACCAGAGACAGCAGCTGTGGCTGTCAAGGAATCGGCCGTCACGGAACCGGCCGACACGGCCCCGGTGATGGCTGCCCCGCCTGCGGTGACAGTCAGTGTGTCGCCCACGGTGGTGGCGCCGGTGGAAGACAGAGTGGCACCAGAGACAGCAGCAGTGGCTGTCAAGGAATCGGCCGTCACGGCCCCGGCCGTCACGGCCCCGGTGATGGCTGCCCCGCCTGTGGTGACAGTCAGTGTGTCGCCCACGGTGGTGGCGCCGGTGGAAGACAGAGTGGCACCGGAGACAGCAGCAGTGGCTGTCAAGGCATCGGCCGTCACGGAACCGGCCGTCACGGCCCCGGTGATGGCTGCCCCGCCTGTGGTGACAGTCAGTGTGTCGCCCACGGTGGTGGCGCCGGTGGAAGACAGAGTGGCACCAGAGACAGCAGCAGTGGCTGTCAAGGAATCGGCCGTCACGGCCCCGGCCGTCACGGCCCCGGTGATGGCTGCCCCGCCTGTGGTGACAGTCAGTGTGTCGCCCACGGTGGTGGCGCCGGTGGAAGACAGAGTGGCACCGGAGACAGCAGCAGTGGCTGTCAAGGCATCGGCCGTCACGGAACCGGCCGTCACAGCCCCGGTGATGGCTGCCCCGCCTGTGGTGACAGTCAGTGTGTCGCCCACGGTGGTGGCGCCGGTGGAAGACAGAGTGGCACCAGAGACAGCAGCAGTGGCTGTCAAGGAATCGGCCGTCACGGAACCGGCCGTCACGGCCCCGGTGATGGCTGCCCCGCCTGTGGTGACAGTCAGTGTGTCGCCCACGGTGGTGGCGCCGGTGGAAGACAGAGTGGCACCAGAGACAGCAGCAGTGGCTGTCACGCTGTCGGTCGTCACGGCCCCGGTGATGGCTGCCCCGCCTGCGGTGACAGTCAGTGTGTCGCCCACGGTGGTGGCGCCGGTGGAAGACAGAGTGGCACCAGAGACAGCAGCAGTGGCTGTCACGCTGTCGGCCGTCACGGCCCCGGTGATGGCTGCCCCGCCTGCGGTGACAGTCAGTGTGTCGCCCACGGTGGTGGCGCCGGTGGAAGACAGAGTGGCACCAGAGACAGCAGCAGTGGTTGTCACGCTGTCGGCCGTCACGGCCCCGGTGATGGCTGCCCCGCCTGTGGTGACAGTCAGTGTGTCGCCCACGGTGGTGGCGCCGGTGGAAGACAGAGTTGCACCAGAGACAGCAGCAGTGGCTGTCAAGGAATCGGCCGTCACGGAACCGGCCGTCACGGCCCCGGTGATGGCTGCCCCGCCTGTGGTGACAGTCAGTGTGTCGCCCACGGTGGTGGCGCCAGTGGAAGACAGAGTGGCACCAGAGACAGCAGCAGTGGCTGTCAAGGAATCGGCCGTCACGGCACCGGCCGTCACAGCCCCGGTGATGGCTGCCCCGCCTGTGGTGACAGTCAGTGTGTCGCCCACGGTGGTGGCGCCGGTGGAAGACAGAGTGGCACCAGAGACAGCAGCAGTGGCTGTCAAGGAATCGGCCGTCACGGAACCGGCCGTCACGGCCCCGGTGATGGCTGCCCCGCCTGTGGTGACAGTCAGTGTGTCGCCCACGGTGGTGGCGCCGGTGGAAGACAGAGTGGCACCAGAGACAGCAGCAGTGGCTGTCACGCTGTCGGTCGTCACGGTCCCGGTGATGGCTGCCCCGCCTGTGGAGACAGTCAGTGTGTCGCCCACGGTGGTGGCGCCGGTGGAAGACAGAGTGGCACCAGAGACAGCAGCAGTGGCTGTCAAGGAATCGGCCGTCACGGAACCGGCCGTCACGGCCCCGGTGATGGCTGCCCCGCCTGTGGTGACAGTCAGTGTGTCGCCCACGGTGGTGGCGCCGGTGGAAGACAGAGTGGCACCAGAGACAGCAGCAGTGGCTGTCAAGGAATCGGCCGTCACGTAACCGGCCGTCACGGCCCCGGTGATGGCTGCCCCGCCTGTGGTGACAGTCAGTGTGTCGCCCACGGTGGTGGCGCCGGTGGAAGACAGAGTGGCACCAGAGACAGCAGCAGTGGCTGTCAAGCTGTCGGCTGTCACGCTGTCGGCCGTCACGGCCCCGGTGATGGCTGCCCCGCCTGTGGTGACAGTCAGTGTGTCGCCCACGGTGGTGGCGCCGGTGGAAGACAGAGTGGCACCAGAGACAGCAGCAGTGGCTGTCAAGCTGTCGGCCGTCACGGAACCGGCCGTCACGGCCCCGGTGATGGCTGCCCCGCCTGTGGTGACAGTCAGTGTGTCGCCCACGGTGGTGGCGCCGGTGGAAGACAGAGTGGCACCAGATACAGCAGCAGTGGCTGTCACGCTGTCGGTCGTCACGGCCCCGGTGATGGCTGCCCCGCCTGCGGTGACAGTCAGTGTGTCGCCCACGGTGGTGGCGCCGGTGGAAGACAGAGTGGCACCAGAGACAGCAGCAGTGGCTGTCACGGAACCGGCCGTCACGGCCCCGGTGATGGCTGCCCCGCCTGTGGAGACAATCAGTGTGTTGCCCACGGTGGTGGCGCCAGTGGAAGACAGAGTGGCACCAGAGACAGCAGCAGTGGCTGTCAAGGAATCGGCCGTCACGGAACCGGCCGTCACGGCCCCGGTGATGGCTGCCCCGCCTGTGGTGACAGTCAGTGTGTCGCCCACGGTGGTGGCGCCGGTGGAAGACAGAGTGGCACCAGAGACAGCAGCAGTGGCTGTCAAGGAATCGGCCGTCACGGCACCGGCCGTCACAGCCCCGGTGATGGCTGCCCCGCCTGTGGTGACAGTCAGTGTGTCGCCCACGGTGGTGGCGCCGGTGGAAGACAGAGTGGCACCAGAGACAGCAGCAGTGGCTGTCAAGGAATCGGCCGTCACGGAACCGGCCGTCACGGCCCCGGTGATGGCTGCCCCGCCTGTGGTGACAGTCAGTGTGTCGCCCACGGTGGTGGCGCCGGTGGAAGACAGAGTGGCACCAGAGACAGCAGCAGTGGCTGTCAAGGAATCGGCCGTCACGGAACCGGCCGTCACGGCCCCGGTGATGGCTGCCCCGCCTGCGGTGACAGTCAGTGTGTCGCCCACGGTGGTGGCGCCGGTGGAAGACAGAGTGGCACCAGAGACAGCAGCAGTGGCTGTCAAGGAATCGGCCGTCACGGAACCGGCCGTCACGGCCCCGGTGATGGCTGCCCCGCCTGAGGTGACAGTCAGTGTGTCGCCCACGGTGGTGGCGCCGGTGGAAGACAGAGTGGCACCAGAGACAGCAGCTGTGGCTGTCACGCTGTCGGCCGTCACGGCCCCGGTGATGGCTGCCCCGCCTGTGGTGACAGTCAGTGTGTCGCCCACGGTGGTGGCGCCGGTGGAAGACAGAGTGGCACCAGAGACAGCAGCAGTGGCTGTCACGCTGTCGGCCGTCACGGCCCCGGTGATGGCTGCCCCGCCTGTGGAGACAGTCAGTGTGTTGCCCACGGTGGTGGCGCCAGTGGAAGACAGAGTGGCACCAGAGACAGCAGCAGTGGCTGTCAAGGAATCGGCCGTCACGGAACCGGCCGTCACAGCCCCGGTGATGGCTGCCCCGCCTGTGGTGACAGTCAGTGTGTCGCCCACGGTGGTGGCGCCGGTGGAAGACAGAGTGGCACCAGAGACAGCAGCAGTGGCTGTCAAGGAATCGGCCGTCACGGAACCGGCCGTCACGGCCCCGGTGATGGCTGCCCCGCCTGTGGTGACAGTCAGTGTGTCGCCCACGGTGGTGGCGCCGGTGGAAGACAGAGTGGCACCAGAGACAGCAGCAGTGGCTGTCACGCTGTCGGTCGTCACGGCCCCGGTGATGGCTGCCCCGCCTGCGGTGACAGTCAGTGTGTCGCCCACGGTGGTGGCGCCGGTGGAAGACAGAGTGGCACCAGAGACAGCAGCAGTGGCTGTCACGCTGTCGGCCGTCACGCCCCCGGTGATGGCTGCCCCGCCTGCGGTGACAGTCAGTGTGTCGCCCACGGTGGTGGCGCCGGTGGAAGACAGAGTGGCACCAGAGACAGCAGCAGTGGTTGTCACGCTGTCGGCCGTCACGGCCCCGGTGATGGCTGCCCCGCCTGTGGTGACAGTCAGTGTGTCGCCCACGGTGGTGGCGCCGGTGGAAGACAGAGTTGCACCAGAGACAGCAGCAGTGGCTGTCAAGGAATCGGCCGTCACGGAACCGGCCGTCACGGCCCCGGTGATGGCTGCCCCGCCTGTGGTGACAGTCAGTGTGTCGCCCACGGTGGTGGCGCCAGTGGAAGACAGAGTGGCACCAGAGACAGCAGCAGTGGCTGTCAAGGAATCGGCCGTCACGGCACCGGCCGTCACAGCCCCGGTGATGGCTGCCCCGCCTGTGGTGACAGTCAGTGTGTCGCCCACGGTGGTGGCGCCGGTGGAAGACAGAGTGGCACCAGAGACAGCAGCAGTGGCTGTCAAGGAATCGGCCGTCACGGAACCGGCCGTCACGGCCCCGGTGATGGCTGCCCCGCCTGTGGTGACAGTCAGTGTGTCGCCCACGGTGGTGGCGCCGGTGGAAGACAGAGTGGCACCAGAGACAGCAGCAGTGGCTGTCACGCTGTCGGTCGTCACGGTCCCGGTGATGGCTGCCCCGCCTGTGGAGACAGTCAGTGTGTCGCCCACGGTGGTGGCGCCGGTGGAAGACAGAGTGGCACCAGAGACAGCAGCAGTGGCTGTCAAGGAATCGGCCGTCACGGAACCGGCCGTCACGGCCCCGGTGATGGCTGCCCCGCCTGTGGTGACAGTCAGTGTGTCGCCCACGGTGGTGGCGCCGGTGGAAGACAGAGTGGCACCAGAGACAGCAGCAGTGGCTGTCAAGGAATCGGCCGTCACGTAACCGGCCGTCACGGCCCCGGTGATGGCTGTCCCGCCTGTGGTGACAGTCAGTGTGTCGCCCACGGTGGTGGCGCCGGTGGAAGACAGAGTGGCACCAGAGACAGCAGCAGTGGCTGTCAAGCTGTCGGCTGTCACGCTGTCGGCCGTCACGGCCCCGGTGATGGCTGCCCCGCCTGTGGTGACAGTCAGTGTGTCGCCCACGGTGGTGGCGCCGGTGGAAGACAGAGTGGCACCAGAGACAGCAGCAGTGGCTGTCAAGCTGTCGGCCGTCACGGAACCGGCCGTCACGGCCCCGGTGATGGCTGCCCCGCCTGTGGTGACAGTCAGTGTGTCGCCCACGGTGGTGGCGCCGGTGGAAGACAGAGTGGCACCAGATACAGCAGCAGTGGCTGTCACGCTGTCGGTCGTCACGGCCCCGGTGATGGCTGCCCCGCCTGCGGTGACAGTCAGTGTGTCGCCCACGGTGGTGGCGCCGGTGGAAGACAGAGTGGCACCAGAGACAGCAGCAGTGGCTGTCACGGAACCGGCCGTCACGGCCCCGGTGATGGCTGCCCCGCCTGTGGAGACAATCAGTGTGTTGCCCACGGTGGTGGCGCCAGTGGAAGACAGAGTTGCACCAGAGACAGCAGCAGTGGCTGTCAAGGAATCGGCCGTCACGGAACCGGCCGTCACGGCCCCGGTGATGGCTGCCCCGCCTGTGGTGACAGTCAGTGTGTCGCCCACGGTGGTGGCGCCGGTGGAAGACAGAGTGGCACCAGAGACAGCAGCAGTGGCTGTCAAGGAATCGGCCGTCACGGCACCGGCCGTCACAGCCCCGGTGATGGCTGCCCCGCCTGTGGTGACAGTCAGTGTGTCGCCCACGGTGGTGGCGCCGGTGGAAGACAGAGTGGCACCAGAGACAGCAGCAGTGGCTGTCAAGGAATCGGCCGTCACGGAACCGGCCGTCACGGCCCCGGTGATGGCTGCCCCGCCTGTGGTGACAGTCAGTGTGTCGCCCACGGTGGTGGCGCCGGTGGAAGACAGAGTGGCACCAGAGACAGCAGCAGTGGCTGTCACGCTGTCGGTCGTCACGGTCCCGGTGATGGCTGCCCCGCCTGTGGAGACAGTCAGTGTGTCGCCCACGGTGGTGGCGCCGGTGGAAGACAGAGTGGCACCAGAGACAGCAGCAGTGGCTGTCAAGGAATCGGCCGTCACGGAACCGGCCGTCACGGCCCCGGTGATGGCTGCCCCGCCTGTGGTGACAGTCAGTGTGTCGCCCACGGTGGTGGCGCCGGTGGAAGACAGAGTGGCACCAGAGACAGCAGCAGTGGCTGTCAAGGAATCGGCCGTCACGTAACCGGCCGTCACGGCCCCGGTGATGGCTGCCCCGCCTGTGGTGACAGTCAGTGTGTCGCCCACGGTGGTGGCGCCGGTGGAAGACAGAGTGGCACCAGAGACAGCAGCAGTGGCTGTCAAGCTGTCGGCTGTCACGCTGTCGGCCGTCACGGCCCCGGTGATGGCTGCCCCGCCTGTGGTGACAGTCAGTGTGTCGCCCACGGTGGTGGCGCCGGTGGAAGACAGAGTGGCACCAGAGACAGCAGCAGTGGCTGTCAAGCTGTCGGCCGTCACGGAACCGGCCGTCACGGCCCCGGTGATGGCTGCCCCGCCTGTGGTGACAGTCAGTGTGTCGCCCACGGTGGTGGCGCCGGTGGAAGACAGAGTGGCACCAGATACAGCAGCAGTGGCTGTCACGCTGTCGGTCGTCACGGCCCCGGTGATGGCTGCCCCGCCTGCGGTGACAGTCAGTGTGTCGCCCACGGTGGTGGCGCCGGTGGAAGACAGAGTGGCACCAGAGACAGCAGCAGTGGCTGTCACGGAACCGGCCGTCACGGCCCCGGTGATGGCTGCCCCGCCTGTGGAGACAATCAGTGTGTTGCCCACGGTGGTGGCGCCGGTGGAAGACAGAGTTGCACCAGAGACAGCAGCAGTGGCTGTCAAGGAATCGGCCGTCACGGAACCGGCCGTCACGGCCCCGGTGATGGCTGCCCCGCCTGTGGTGACAGTCAGTGTGTCGCCCACGGTGGTGGCGCCGGTGGAAGACAGAGTGGCACCAGAGACAGCAGCAGTGGCTGTCAAGCTGTCGGCTGTCACGCTGTCGGCCGTCACGGCCCCGGTGATGGCTGCCCCGCCTGTGGTGACAGTCAGTGTGTCGCCCACGGTGGTGGCGCCGGTGGAAGATAGAGTGGCACCAGAGACAGCAGCAGTGGCTGTCAAGCTGTCCGCTGTCACGCTGTCGGCCGTCACGGCCCCGGTGATGGCTGCCCCGCCTGTGGTGACAGTCAGTGTGTCGCCCACGGTGGTGGCGCCGGTGGAAGACAGAGTGGCACCAGAGACAGCAGCAGTGGCTGTCACGCTGTCGGTCGTCACGGTCCCGGTGATGGCTGCCCCGCCTACGGTGACAGTCAGTGTGTCGCCCACGGTGGTGGCGCCGGTGGATGTCAGGGTAGCAGCAGAGACAGCAGCAGTGGCTGTCACCGCTTGCGCTGCTATTTAACTGCCAGAAAGGATAACATTGTCAGCCATTATGGTTCCATTGGTCGTGAGGTTTCCCTCTGATACCGTGAGAGTTCCGTCAGTCAAGACTCCGCCTTCAATTGTCCCATTTACCGCGATGCTTTCTGTGACAGTTGCGATTTCTGTTTCACCCGATATTATTTTCAAGCGCATTGCTGTGATGGTGCCTGTAGTTGTAATATCACCGCCGGAGATTGTTAGAGTCCCGTCGGAGATCAAATTGGCTGATACTGTGGAGCTTGCTGTCACTGCGCCATTTGAAATATTCACCATGCCCAAAGCGGAAGATCCAACGGCTACGTCACCAGATGTGCTCAAGCCACCACTTGACATAAAGGTGTACGCTCCACTTGCTGCATGACCAGCTGTGATATTTCCGCTCGTCATAACGTTCCCATCAGAAATAGTCGCAGTGCCATCTGTAATTACAGCAGCAGAAAGAGTCCCACTTGTGGAGAGGCTTCCGCCAGAAATGACAGCCACGCCATCGGTTAGGCTGTCTCCTATGACCTGGCCCGCAACCGTCGCCGTGGCGGCTGTGCACACACACGCACACACGCACACACGCACACACACACACACACACACACACACACACACACACACACACACACACACACACACACACACACACACACACACACACACACACACAATCAATAATAAAACCATAGTATTAAATAGAATATTTCGCTTCATGTGATCTATTTGAGGTTCTTGTACGAAAAATTGTGATGAAAGCCATCCACGTTTGAACATCCAATGCACCAATGCTGCAGTATGCCGAAACCAATGCAGATTTGGGGCGAACCTGTCAATTGACCCTCAACTGCCAAACCACCGTCGATGGAAAGCGTGTTACTCTGCAGTAAGTCGCGCCGGCGGCCACCACCTGGTGATCACAAGGGCTAATTTTAGGACTGGCATGCTCCAACACAGAACTAAGCATTGAGGGATTCGGGTTTCTGTTCCATGGTTTTGGATTTCCACCGTTCCTTCTACTTTGACCATGTTCACATATGCAGATTAACAGCATATGTAGCTTCTCGCGCAATGGAGAAAAGGGGAAGTTCCTGCGCTGTATATGGGCAGTAGCAGAGAAAACTAGTCAATCACAGGTCAGTTATATTTTTGCTTGAAAATTCTAACAGAAAACATCAAAGGGGCGGTAGACAACCAAGCCCCCAAAATAAACAACCGAGCGTGACAAACCGAATAAATTACGAATAACAACCGAATAAACAACCACCCTCAACCTCCCCCAAACCCTAAGACCCTAACCGTTAACCCAAACTCAGCACTAAAACCCTAAGAGGGTCCATGTTATTACGCATGCAATTACACTAAAACACAGGCTTCCATGACTGCACGGAGGGCGCTCTTCTCCTCGTGGTGTAAATTTGACCATCTGTGTCCCATTGTTTTTGGCATAAGCACCGTTAACATACTTTTTTACTAGTAGTAAACCACACTTTGTAGGGATGCGAGACTCATACCATCCACGACCTGTACATGGCGGCAAAACTGTAGCCAATTACTTAACTGAGATGAAATTCGAGTAGATGGATTTTGGAGATTGGTCGAATGATTGTTTTCTTAGCTACCCTTTAGTTAGGTCATATTTTGGAGAGTGGTCGAACGCCCAGATTAGGCCGCGCTCATGCGGTAGCTATTTTGATCGGAGAGGCCCAATATAGAGACTTCCGTCGCAGCTGCAGCAGGGTAAACACATTCAGATTTCAAGTTATCATTTCAATTTCAGGGGAAGTCAAGTGCAAATATTGAAGCAAAGAAGTGGATGGACAGACGGACACGCGGAAAGACAGTAGATAACTCTTCATTGATTGTACACACTGGAATGTTGGTCCCCCTCCTGCGTTAAAAATATACTGAAAACATCTATTATCTCTCTAGCCTCCCTAATTGGCAGCACAGGGAACGCCCTGAGCGAGCCAGCAGCCGGTCACCCCGGTACGGGTACTGCTTTAAAAAATATATAAATTTATTACTGATTTCGCACTTTCGCACACACACACACACACACACACACACACACACACACACACACACACACACACACACACACACACACACACACACACACACACACACACACACATACGCACACACACACACACATTTTAGCAAATCATTAATGTAGTGGGATATATCATCCATCAAAGATGGCGGCGATAAGCAGTAGTCAAAGACGAATCCATCTTTGACGTTGCGCAGGACTTAACCGATATATATATATGACAAATACATTTACTATTTTTTCCCTCAGTACGAGTACTAGTACCTTATAAGCATATTTTTTCCAACAACGATATCATACCATCATGAGGTATCCGTACTCGCTGAAGCAGATAATAAAAAAACGCTGTCGTCTATCTATTTCATTTTTTTTACTTAACAGTACAGGTACATGTACGGTACCTCTCTTTCCCTGATATGTTTTTTTTCAAATTTGTTTTGCGCCTCTGATGGTAATAATTAATAACGGTACAGGTCCCGTACTCTCTGCTTTCCCGCCCTTTTTGCTGTTCTTGTTGTGCCCTTGTATTTCCTGTAATCCAATCAACAATTAGGCAGCGCATTTGTAGCAGTATCGAATCCAATCGAGCGCATGATAATCAAAGGTTTTTTACAAGAAAAATAAACGGAAACCACCAAGCACAAAGGAAAAAGGAAAAAGAACGAAAAATCCCCACACGCCTAAGCTCGAGGAACATGAAGGCATGTCACTGCCCTCCTGCAAACCATCGCGAAGACAAGAACCCAAAGTACCATGAAGAGCGGTAGAAAGACGCTGCATGAATTCTCGCCGCACATCCCCCAAAACCGGCATCACAATACATACTATCAGCGCGGTTTCGTATACCGGTGGGAATTTGATGAGAGAATGGTGAACTTTGCCACCATCCGCGAATGAAGATAATGGCGACTGTGGGCCTTTTTCCTCCTTTTCCCCTTTTGATTCGTGGTTTCCACTGCTTTTTCTTGAAAGGACATTTCAATAACCAATATTGATATGTCACAGCCATCTTCTATTGCGGATATCCAAGTTCGCAGCGATGGGTACCTCCAAATTCGCATACTTGCGTACTCCGAGACAAACACACATTCACACATACAAGCATAAACAAACAGACACATACATCATACATCGTCCCAGAACGCACTACACCGTAACGTAACGTACCAAACAAGCCAAAACGCACAGGATAAACCTTACGTACGTACCCCTTGTATTTTTCCCTCTCCCTCCTCTCTCCCACTCTCTATACTACTCTCCCTCCCTCTCTCACCCTCCCCCTTCCTTCCCTCTCCCTCTCCCCTCCCTCTCGCCGTCCCTCTCCCTCCCTCTCTCACCCTCCCCCTTCCTTCCCTCTCCCTCTCCCCTCCCTCTCGCCGTCCCTCTCCCTCCCCCTCTCCTCTCACTTTCACTTTCTCCCTCTTCCTCTCTTTTCCCTTCCTTCCTTCTCCCTCTCCCCTCCCTCTCCCTCTCCTCTCCCTCTCTCTCCTTTTCCCTCTCCCTCTCTTTTCTCTCACTTTCACTTTCCCCCTCTCCCCTCCCTCCCTCCTTTCCCTCTCCCTCCCCCTCTCTCTTCCTTTCCCTCCCTCTCCCTCTCTCTCTTTTCTCCCTCCCTCTTTTTTCCCTTCCTTCCCTCTCCCTCTCCCTCTGCACCTCCCTCTCTCTCCCTTTTCTTTACTCTCCTTCCATAACAAACCCAATCATCTTTCTTGCTTCGCATCCATGTACTTAGAAAACTTTTGTAAGCAAGTATTCCTCACATGCTTCCCTGGAGAAGGGGAAAACCGCTCTCCGCACACCCCTCGCGCGTTACCGCGCGCCCTACAGTCGCTGATGGTATGCTGGGACGGAAACACAGACCACCAGAGAGACTCACAGAGAGACAGACTGACTGGACGAGAGAGAGAGAGGGACGGACACACGGACAGGCAGAAATACAGACGGACCGACTGAAAGACACGGGAAAAACAAGACCGCCGCGAACAACCAGAGTTTTTTAAACGCTTCGTCGGGTCGATTTCGGAACTCAGTGATGCTGGTTTTCACTGCTTTGTTTATACGGATTCAGTTAGTAAGTGTATACTTTCGAAATCCGTGGTTTGAATCATCAAACAGTAATATGAAGCAGACAAGATAACAAAACGTGATGCACTGGGTTTTAGTGATGGTATGTACCTGGCACGATTTTCAGAAGACCGTCGAGGGAACCTTCATTGAGAGTCGCAACCCCATCCGTCAGCCCAGCTGTAAGTGTTAAGAGACCGGATGCAGTCGCGGCTTGGATGTCCACATTTCCTTTCGCGTCAGCCACGAGTGCTTTGTACGGCTGCACGACTCCAGGTGTGACGCAGGTGAAATGCTCTTGGACAAAGAACGGACGGTGCCCAGCAGACGAGGACTCACTTGAGTCGGAGAAGCACTTTCCTGTAAATCCTGGGGTAAAAGAGGAAGCAGCCGTAGCAGACGAGGCAGAGGAGTCTAGGGTGTTCGAACTCCTCTCTCGGGCCGCCTCCGATGTATCTAGGGATATTGATCGTGCTTCCGTTAATTTCGAAATCGGCAGCAGAAACTGGCCGAGCACGACAGCGAGAACTACTGCAGCGGGCACGTGAGAAAGGCGAGCGATGGCATTCATCTTGAAACAGGCGCTATGACACCACACGCTATCTTCTCAGTTGACGATAAGCTAGCGCTCGGATGGGGCGCAACCTCTGCGGCGCGGAATAGACTACTGCGAAAATGAAGCGGTGGAGATTGTATCACGGACTTGTGTTCCTACTGGGTCGCCCGGACAATGACATTAATACCTGGTCGGAATCCTTTCATTTCGATAATTGCGTATAGTAATTTATGTTTTAACTATGCATATTAATCGGTGGAACTCCCGGAACCCTTAGCGATATCGCTGTACCACTACTTAATGGAGTACTTACGAACAGTAGTGGACCGACTGCACTTGAAATACGAACGAATATATCGCTATGATTTGCGCTTTTTGAGTAAATTCAAATGCGGACTACCCGTCGTCTACCCGTACCTATCCACGCGATATTACCTTTTTACCAGCTTTGAACCGGCGTCCCTTCGGAATAGCCCGCCATAATATCGCTATAATAGGAGACAATTTGTGAAATCGTGTATCTTTCGGATATCGCCACCTGTACCCGTAGCGACAAGTAAATTTGAAATAGCTGTCGCACGATAGTTAGTTGGGCGGAAGCTACCTGTACGTTAGGCAATCGATATTAAGGATTTTTCTCCTTAATCCTTAGCTACAACGAAATTTCATCACTGTAGCCGCAATAACGAGACTCGCCCGAGTTATTGAGTGTAGCAATTTCACTTTTTACATGTAACTTAAATATGTTAACAAGAAAAAGCAGTGAGAGCCACAAAGCAAAATAAAGGAGCAAGGAGGAAAAAACCTACAGACATAAGCCCGAGGAACAGGAAGGCATGCCACATCATCAGCTCTACCCCCATGCAAAGCGTCGCGAAGATAGGAACCCAAAGTACCATTAAGAGCAACAAAAATCGTTGCAAGAATTATCGCCGGACATCCCCCAAAAAACGCATCCCCACTGCCACTCAATCCGGTAAGGCTAGGGATCCATGGTATTGTCGATACTTTACAAGTACATTTCGCTGCGATTTCGGGTACATTTTCCATTCGGGATTTCCGAAAACACCACGAAATACGTCGATATAGTCCGGATGATATCATCGACCCCTAGCCAAACAATCCAGCCATGCTGCCAAGGCGCGTAAGGCGCAATGATCTCCACGGCGATGTTGAGCTCATCCATAATAAGGTTTCGGAAGGCAAGACCTCAGAACACCGTGTCATTGTCCACCCGAAGACGACGAACCTTGTGCCCAAGAGAACGGATGGTAGTAACATGCGACGGAACGAGGCGGGAGCCTCATCTTTGGAGCGGTCCGCATCATGCAACATGAAGCGGCTGCAAAAATCAACCGCATACAAGTTGTACCACCGTCCTCCCAATGATGGAACACTCTAGGACCGCAGAAATCCAAACCTAGGTCCTCAAAGACACCAACATTCCGGTCAGCCGGCTCACGCGAGATACGGCGGACGTGCGACATACACATAGCACATGTCTCACAGAAGCCCAACTTCTCCGACGAAGAAAATACTACACCCTCCACCTGAGTAGCCAAGAGCCCGTCCAATTGCGACTCGCCAAGGTGACAGATTTGGGAATGCCACAACCGCTTTTTCAATGGCGCAGTGGCGACCGAAGCGGTAAGATTCGACAAAGCAACCCACGCCGGCAACTAAACCAACAAATGTGCTCGTTTCTCCGGAACCACCACGCCACCACAATGACCGGCATGAAGAAGAAGGTGGTCCACGGGATCTGCTAACACCACACAATGACCTTGTCGCCGAGCTTGGGTGAGGCGTAAAAGCCTAATGTAAGACAACGACCCACGACGGGATATCTAAGGAACGTGGAGCACATTCTTCATCACGGAGGCGCCCGCCGGCGGCGCAGCGGCGGCGGCCCCGGAGAGGGGTGCGCTCGCAGGCCCGTCGGCACCTACCTCTACCTCCACGCGGTGGGCGCTGGTAACCCCATAGCCGTGCCAGGCCTGGCACGGTAGGGGGCTGAACGAGGTACCGGCAGCTGCGATCCGCGGGATCAGCAGCTGTCGGGAAGCCCTGTACGGAGGGTTTTGAAAAACATAATATCCGTACACCAGCACAGGGATCTCCCGCTCGGCCTGTCCGATATGTCTTTTCGCGACTAAATGCTCGCAGATACTCTCCCGACGATGGGGCGGGGGCGGCGTTTGCGAAATATTTTTTGGCGCAAAGGGGTACGGACGGATCAGCGGAGGGACGAGGGTGTTGGAGCTGGCGGCGGACAGCTGGGAAGCAGCGCTAGGGACAGCGCTCGCTAGCAGTCGCCAGCCCTGCGAGAGTCTTAAGTCTCCCCTGGGGGCGAGGCCTGATGCTACGCAGGACGGAGGTGGGTCGCAGCCGGAGGAGCGGCACGGTCTGGCGGCGGCGGTCCTTAGGATCGCCCGCCGCCGGAAAAGCCCGGTACGGGGGGTTTTTGGAAAAATTCCCGTACCCACCATCTTTTGAGGACCGGCGACTCGATCCATGTGTTCTTCCTAACCCTTCCCTAGTCGGTACCCGGTTATCGATAGGCTGCCTCAGGCAGTGTGCCTAGGGTTATCGTAACGGCACACTGCTCGTAAAGGCGACCCCCTAACAACGTAAACCACCGGGGGAGGGTACGGACGGCCACAGCGCGATCAGATAGGTGTTGGAAACAGACGAGAAAAGGATAGGGAACAGGAGAAAATCTGGCTCGGGGGCAGGAGAGCCAGCCGGACACCGTCTGCAGCCTAGTTATTCTCTCTTCTCAGCCCCCGAAGGAGGAGAGAAGACTCGGCTAGGTGGCGAGCTGCGTCGAGAGGAGCGGCTAATACCTCGGGCGGGGTGGAGCACGGATCGGGGCGGGACCGACGACGACCTATGCGAGGGGGGTTTTTCACCTGCCTTTCCCCCCAAGCTCCGGCACGACCGGAGTCGCACGGGAGCCGAGGTCAGGCAGGTTCGCCTCGACCAGCTCCAGCTGGACAGCCTTGCTGATCAGCGACCCCGCAGCGGCTGGAGCAGGCCGCGTAACGTGGAGACTAGCGACACTTTATTTTTCATACTGTATCCAAAAAAAAATACGTATAGATCAGAAAATTATAAATACCTGGATACGGGTATGTTTTAGACGGTATCGTTACTGCCATTGGAGAGGTTGGGATTAGTGGTTCACGGTCTGCCTCACGCTTAGAAGTCCAACTACAGGTTGAGCATAGCACAAGAGGGGGCCCAGAGACGACAGCCGGTTTTTACTGGTATTGTTGTAAACAATTTCAAATTTCAAATTTCATCACGGAAGGAATTTCCTCTCCATCGCCAACCTTCACGATGATGCGGACCGAGCCCACGCCAACAACACCGGCACTGATACCTTTCACCCACGACCAGTCAGTGAGCGCTCGCTACTCACAAAAGTCACGGCGCATACTAGTCATGTGATGGCAGCCGCCGTTGTCGGCCAACCATATCCACGTTTCCCCATCGCGCATGAACACGTGTCGAGCCTCGGAGAATGGCCTCGCAGGGGTGACCGTCACGTCCATGACCGCCGGAAAAGCAACGGCGGAGTCCAAATGCGAAGAGATACCGCCGGTGTTTTTGTCCGGGCACTCGGACATGTGATGGCCCTTCTTACCACAGCCATATCAAACGCTGCCAAAATCATCGCTGCGCCTCATCTATATGAGGCACGACGAGTAGTCGTAGCTTCTTGAAGAGATTTCAGCTGGTCTTGGAGCTCGGAGACTTGCCGCTTCAAAGTTCAGTCATTGAGTCATCATGAGACGTTGAAAAAGCCGTAGGCGTCGGAGGCTCCGATGTATGTGATTGCGCACGACTCTCGATGCGCATGTCCTTTTGACGAAGATCATGCTTGACGGCATCCATGCTGAGGTTGTGTACGTCCCGCTTGTCGGTGATGGAGTGGCATTCGCTGCGCAGGCCCTTCACCAAGTACATGATGATACGCCGATCGTGGAAGACGTCCCCAACTCGGGCAAGATGTCGTTGCAGTCGAACTAGATGTTGCAGTCGAGTAGATGGTCACACGCAAGGTCTTGCCGGCCCCTCCGGGGGGCCGGATATGGTGACTAGAGAAGTGAGAGGAGAGAGATGGCGGCCAGCGAAGGCACCGCCACGGCTGGCCGACCGCCACTAATAGGGAATAGAGCATCGCTAATAGCATAATACTAAGTACTAAGATGACAAATAGCTACCTTGTACATAAGCACCAGACAACGGGCTGCTACTGCTAACACCCTCCTCACGGTAGCCGAGGTCTTGACGTCGTCCTAGCTTATTGCGTCGAGGAAGGTGCCATCTTGGCCGAAGGTGCAGTGCTTGTAACGTGTGTCTAAAGCCGGGTAGGTAAAGCGACATGCGCTCACATGAACGTGCTGCTACCGGCGAGTTGCCGATATGAAGCAGTTCCAAATGAACTGCGTAATGTACTAGTATGACATGCAGCGGGAAAAACTGTCCACGGGCGAATTAGCCGACGCATGAGAGCGACCGGCGAGGAAGAAGCAAAGCCAACAAGGTCGTTAGGAGCGTGTAGGCACGCAAAAGCATAGACGGGCGCTGCTCGTGTTGATTCCCCCCTTTCGCCGTGGGAAAGGTTAGCTCCTCGCTAAGTTAGGTGAGCGTTGCGGCCTTGCCTCGTGGAAAAACAATAACATCACTAATTAAAGTACGCACGGACCAAATTTTCGCGGGTCGGTTTTAAACAACTTTATCCGGTCGAGAGCATCGGTAGGCTGAAGGCTAGGTGAGACTGAAAGTTGGGTGGGGCGAGCGTGGCGCCGGACGCTTTACACACGCTCTTCGCCTTTTTACGTGGGAGATGGTAGGGCTGTCGTGGACAACTAGCTCGAAGGCGAAGCGTGGTGTCGGTCGGACGATGAATTACTAGCGTGGCGCCGAGCGCTTTACACACACTTCACTATATTTTACGGGGGAGTAGGTAAGACTAGCGCGGCGCCGAGTGCTTTACACACGCTCTTTTCTAGTGAAACTTGGTGGAGGGCCCACAACATGTTGGAGTTGGAAGTAGATGGTGTGACGAGTACAGTCCTGCAACAGTACATTGCAGGACATTGTACAGGTACTCGTTACGGATTCCAATTCGTGCTTTTCCACAGGACGGACGTATACTCGTGGGTACGTCGCTACTGCAATATTGTAATGGTGCTGATGCTACAGTACGACCAGTACCTCCCGGTACGTACAGATATGCATAATTAATCTAACCAGCCAGATGACGCGCCAGAACGAGCTCTTCGATGCAGAAGGAGCCGCGTCGTGAATCCCAATGCTAGGCAGGCCGCGTCTCGAGGCAGATGACGACGGTTAGACAGCCCTAACGCCTGACACGTAAGCGTAGCTTGCAGGCGTAACCAGTCTGGGCTGAAACCTATTTAAGCCCAGTGCAGTAGAGGGAGGTGACAGAACCTTTTAACAATTCCTTTGTTCACTTACAACATCTACTGCCTAAGTACAGCAGTGAAACATCTTTCACCATTGCCTCTCGACAACATCATTTTGCCATCTTGCAACAACAGAACTAGACAGACTAGAACAGATTTGTGCTAGCGTTTAGCTTTCAGAGGCTAACCGCCACACTGGTTTCGGAGCTCTTTGGTCGACGCACGCTTTCGTTGCTCGTTGATTCGCTCGACGTTGCTTGACTGATTTGAGATGGCTTCTCTAGGACCCGGACATTACGTGGTGTTGGTAATTCACGTTGGAGGAACTAAACCGTCGGACCTCAAGTTGGTGTTTCAGCGTGAGCCTCGTTCTGGCAAAACTTGGTTCCCAGCTGGCTCTGTCTTACCTAACGAAGAGCCTGTCGACGCTGTTGTTCGCGAGTTACACGAGGAGACCGGTCTTGTTTTGACACCGGATGATTTGACGCTGTTGAGTGGTGAACCTGTTAACATTACGCTACCTCAAGGACGACAGCTTGTCTACGTGTACTCGGCATCTATTCCAGTCATGTTTGCTACGAACAACCTACGCACACCTGCTCAAGTTGAACAGGCTGTTTTAGCACAGTCGACTGCTAACCCGGACGGCACTTACGTCGTCCCTGAAACCATCAACATTGACGGTCTGACACTTACGCCCGCACAGAAGGGGTTACTTCGTGTTGAGAAGCACAAGAGTGAATTACTTCACTTTGGTTACGTGGCTCAGTGGGAATCCTTTTTCCCGGCAATCAAACAACACGTTCCAGTCCTGCACGATGACGCGTCTATCCCGAGACAGTTCCACGTGTACTCCCGGTTTACAACGGTCGACTCTGGTTCTGTCTGGCTGCTGATTCGTGGACACATCAATCGACTGACTGGTGAAGGACCTACGGATTTACGAGTGGGAATGCCTATGCCTACCCACAACTTGGCTGGACTATCTGTGACCCTCACGGAGACTCAGCGTAAGGCAGCAATAAATTCGCCGAATCAGAATGGTCAAGTACCTCATGTACTGGAGGATTGGCTGGAAGCTCAACCTCAGCGGTTTCTCATGCTTGGGATTTTGCCTGACACGTACGACTCGGTTATCTAGGTTACTTCACAGTTCTCTGGACATCTGAATGGGTGGTGGCTCAACCGGAAGAATCAGCCTCCAATTCCAGCTACGTACGACGAGCTTGTAACGGAGTTACGCAAGTCAATGTTTCTTCCGAACATCAAGGACGACGCAATTAACGCTTTGCTAAGCTTTACGCAGAGCAGTACGATGAGTTACGCGGTCTACACTAAGCAGTACAACGACTACTTACGTCGGTCTCGAGAACATTTGACAGCTAGTGTACATTGTGTACGCTTCATTAATGGCCTAGCGAACACTTCGCTCAAGAACCAAGCTAAGTCACACCGAGCTCAGAAGGGGTACCAGATTACACTGGTGGAGCTGCAAAATTTCATGAACGACGTCGTTACAGATTCGCCGGAACTCGGCAATACGAAGTCTACTGCTGGTCCGTCTTCCCAGCCTACACGCAAGCGTAATTTTGAGGACCCTCTCGACGAGGCCTCTAACGTCTGGAAGCGTAACAAGGGTGGCCGTGGTCGCGGACGTGGTCGCGGACGCGGACGTGGAGGAGGCAACAATGGCGGACGTGGTCAAACATCTGGCCGCGAAGATTTCAATACACTCTCCAAGGCTATGACACCTGAGGAGCGTCAACGACACATGGACGAAGGACTCTGCTTCAAGTGCCACAAGAAGGGACACCGACTGTTCCAATGCCCGGAGTCCAAGGGCAAGGCACCGATGGAACCCAAGAAGCAATGATGGTGGCAAGGCTGTTCTACAAATGAACTGGAGCAGCCGGCTACATCTACTGATCATTCTGAGACACTGTTAGCGACAGAGGTCGTCGAAACTCCTTCGGCATCTCCATCGACTACAGCCGCGACACTTGTAACGCTAGTGGCAGGTCGTCGTCGTCAGACTAAGCAGAGACAGAGTCGTAAACCTGTAACCAGACGTTCAATTGATTGGAAACTGGTTGACTCAGTCTTTGACCCTCTGCATGCACGATTCAACTTCACATTGGAGGGATGTGCTGATGATGAAGGTCTTAACTCGCACGGTGACTTACCTCACTGTTCGCCGAGTGACTCGATTCTAGACAGAGATTTGTCAGGAGAACGGGTGTTTATCAACCCACCCTAGGGATTAGCTGAGCAGATTGCGCAGCATTTTGAGGATTGTCGTCGAACATCTCCGACATCTACGATGGCTGTATTTGTACTACCGAAGTGGGCAAAATTTACTCAAGTGACTAAGCACTGGAAACTCTACCAAGAATTCCCAGCGAGAACACAGCTTTTTACTCGTCAGTCACTGGAGAACCCAGCGCAACAGGAGGTGGTTGCTCCAGCTCCTTGGCCTGTACAGCTGTGGTTAGTCGACGCAGATTGTGCGTTTAACGACTCAACAGAACCTACAGCACCTGATCAACCCGACTCGGTACCTTTACCTACAGACAACGTAGAACCGTCCATCGCTACGCTGCGACAATTTTCTTCGCCAGCTACAGCCCTACTGACTGACCTCACGGAAGCTCGCCCGTTAATTCGAAATGAGCTGACTGTGAAAACTCCTGATGGCGGACACCAAATTTCTGGATTAGTGGACTGCGCTGCGACGCTTGATTTTGTGTCAGAGGACTTTGTACGACGCTTTGCTTTACATACTCGGAAGTCTGCGACTAAGACCCCAGTTCGACTCGCCAATGGACAACGAGTGACTTCTACAACAGTCTGTGACGTCACTTTTGAGCTGGCTCGACACGAATTTCGCCGGACTTTCTACGTCTTACGTGATTTACGCACAGCTGATTTAATCTTGGGTTTACCATGGCTTGATGACGAACATGCCTCTTTACAATTTGGTACAACCAGAATTTTTACACTAATGGACGGTACAGCTGTGGAGACTACCCTCGAGGAACGACGCCCTGAGTGTCTACTCCTGTCGTCTACGAAAGTTCAGAAGCTAATGCGCAAGACGCGCCGCAGCAGGGGACGTCATGCTGATTTTTACGTCATTGAACTCACGTCAGCCATTGAACAACCGACAAACTTTCACAATGGAGAGGAGCTAACTGCAGAACAACGTGACAACTTCCGGTCGTTACTCTTCGATGACTTCCCGGAGTTACTGCAACATGTCGACTCTCCACATGTAAGCCGACAGTGGGATCATCCCATTGAAACAATTGGCCCAATGCGACGTCAACGTCTGAACAGATTGTCACCCGCAGAGCGCGCTGAGCTTAATCGACAGCTCAAAGACGCAGTGGAGGCTGATTTAGTCCGTCCCAGCTACAGTGAGTTCGGCTCGCCAATTCTTTTTGTGCGCAAAGCTGATGGCTCGCTACGTCTGTGCATTGATTACCGTGGCCGTAACGAGGTTACGCGTAAAGACGCCTACCCACTTCCGAGAGTGGACGATACACTTGACGAACTTAAGGACGCGAATTTCTACACACACCTCGACCTCGCCTCTGGCTTCTGACAAGTTCGAGTGCGTGACCAGGACGTTCACAAGACGGCTTTTCAGACCCCTGATGGCTTAATGGAATGGGTCGCGATGCCGTTTGGGCTGTGCAACGCACCAACTACATTTCAGAGGATGATGAACGACATTCTTCGCGACTTTTTACATAAGTTCGTGACAGTCTACCTGGATGACGTCAGCATTTACAGTCGAACACTGGAGGAGCACCTGGAGCACCTACGTCTAGTGCTGCAGCGATTCAAGGAGGAAGGGCTGAAATTACGCCTTAAGAAATGCTTCTTCGGACTACAACAGATGGAGTACTTGGGCTACACTGTGTCAGCCGGTAAAATTTCGGTTTCCACAAAGAAAGTCGAGGCCGTTGCAGACTGGCCAGTGCCCAAGACGCAGAAGGAGGTTCGCAGTTTCGTAAAGTTCCGCAACTTCTATGCCAGATTTATACACCATTTTAGCGACCTTACGGCTCCATTGACGGACTTACTGCGGAAGTCCCAGCCACAGAAGGTTACGCTGACGCCTGCCTGTTTGGAAGCCTTTGAGACTCTCAAGTTACGGCTCATTTCCGCGCCATGCCTGATCCTTCCGGAGGTCGGCTCGGACGCGACGTTCACCGTGGCTACAGATGCTTCAACCGTGGGGATTATAGCAGTCCTGTTGCAAGACCAAGGAGGAGGTCTTCAACCAGTCTCTTACTGGGCGCGTAAGCTGAATCCAGCTGAGCGTGGTAACACTTACTCTGCGTACGACTTAGAAGCTTTGGCCGTATGCGAAGCTGTCAAGCATTGGAGGTGTTATCTTGAAGGCTGTTCTAAGTTCCTTGTCGTAACAGACCACGACACACTGCGACATCTGCTCAGGCAACCGAACAACAGGCTGAACAAGCGGCAAGCAAGATACCTGCGGGATTTGCAACCGTTTGTGGGCTCGATGACACTTGCATATCGCAAGGGAGCTCTGAACGAAGCTGACCCGTTAAGCCGGCGTCCAGACTTCGTACCTCAGGCCACAGTACCCTTATTTTGGGATGGCGAGGTTCCGTCAGATCGAGAATTACGACGGAAGTCCCAGCTGCTGTTTGAAGACGCACAGTTAAATTCACTGACTGTTGACGCGCTACAGCTGAGCCCTGAGTTCGCTGATCTCATTCGCGAGGGGTTCTCACAAGATTCGTTTTATGGGGACGATGGTGAGTGGACAAGAGACAGCCGGATAGAAGCCAGAGACGGATACTTTTGGCGCCTCAATCGCCTCTGTATACCACAGAACTCTGAGCTCCGACTGAAACAGATCACAGAGCTGCACGAAAGTTCGTCAGCTGGTCACCGAGGAGTTGCTAGCACTCTTGCTAAAGCACTCGACAGATTCTGGTGGAAACGAATCCGCCAAGACGTGAAAGATTTCTGTGAACGCTGCGTCGTGTGTCGACGAGCGAAGATTCGACCGCAGATGGCTGCGACTCTTTACCCATTACCTGTTCCACCCAGACCGTGGCACACAGTTGGTCTTGACTACCTGACACACTTGCCTGAGAGCAACGGCTTTAACAGTGTGCTGATTGTGGTAGACCATCTAACTCGAATGGCCCATTTTCTGCCATGTACAGAGTCGATTACTGCCGAAGAAACTGCCACTTTGTTTTTACAGGGAGTCTACCGCTTACATGGACTGCCCCGTGTGCTGATCAGCGACCGCGACCCGAAATTTGTCAGCGCTTTCTGGCAAACACTTTGGAGACGCCTCGGAACGCGTCTGAACATGTCTTAAAGCAGACACCCAGAAACAGACGAGTTGACAGAGCGAGTGAACAACACGTTTCAGCAGCTTCTTCGTTGCTTTTGTTGCTACGATGGCTCTGATTGGACGACACTTCTACCGCAAGTGGAGTTTGCGTACAACGCTTCGCGTGCACTCGGAATTGAGCACACACCGTTCGAGGCTAACTTTGGATTCTCTCATGAGGAGCCTCCTGACCTACTGTTCAGCATGCGACCGTCGATTTCAATTTCGCAAGACGCAACATAACGGTTGAGATTGCTACAGGAAGTACACACCCTGGTACGCTCAGTGCTACAACTACACAAGGACGAGATGCAGGCGCGCACAGAACCGTCTACAGCGCCACACTTCGCTTAGGGAGACAAGGTGTCAGTCGTCACAACAAACCTTTTTCTGCGAGGACAACCGAACCGGAAACTCAGAGACAGACAGCTCGGCCCTTTTCCAGTGGAGGAGCAGATTGGGAAACACAGTTACAGATTGAAATTACCAGCGACAGTACGCTTACATCATGTGTTCCATGTTAACAACTTGCGACCCTGCTCTACCGCTCCGCTACGACCAGCTGTCCCGGTGACTGTACTTGAAGGAGACGATGAGGAGTTTGACATCTTGTACATCTCTGCTGTGTGCATCAAGTCGCTACATGGACGACGAGGCAAACATTTGCTCTTCATGACGCACTTCAGTGATGACGACATTCCACCTGTCTGGCACCGGTTGAACGAGGTACATCGAACGATTGCATTACAAGAATTCTTGGAGACGCCGCAATGGCACAAATTTGCCAAGACTCAGGCGTACACTGACTTCATGCACGCTCACCCAGCGCGCATTCCTGAGTCCCAGTAACTGCTTCTGTAAAGGAGCTTAGACCACGGAGGTCTGCCTCGCGGCGGCCTCATTGATCTGTCAAGAGGGGGAGGGTACGAGTGTGACGAGTACAGTCCTGCAACAGTACATTGCAGGACATTGTACATGTACTCGTTACGGATTCCAATTCGTGCTTTTCCACAAGACGGACGTATACTCGTGGGTACGTCGCTACTGCAATATTGTAATGGTACTGATGCTACAGTACGACCAGTACCTCCCGGTACGTACAGATATGCATAATTAATCTAACCAGCCAGATGACGCGCCAGAACGAGCTCTTCGATGCAGAAGGAGCCGCGTCGTGAATCCCAATGCTAGGCAGGCCGCGTCTCGAGGCAGATGACGACGGTTAGACAGCCCTAACGCCTGACACGTAAGCGTAGCTTGCAGGCGTAACCAGTCTGGGCTGAAACCTATTTAAGCCCAGTGCAGTAGAGGGAGGTGACAGAACCTTTTAACAATTCCTTTGTTCAATTACAACATCTACTGCCTAAGTACAGCAGTGAAACATCTTTCACCATTGCCTCTCGACAACATTATTTTGCCATCTTGCAACAACAGAACTAGACAGACTAGAACAGATTTGTGCTAGCGTTTAGCTTTCAGAGGCTAACCGCCACAATGGTTACACGCAGGGTCTTGCGGGGGCCGGATGTGGTGGCTAGAGAGAAGAGAAGTGAGAGGAGAGAGATGGCGGCCGGCCAAGGCACCGCCACGGCCGGCCAACCGCCACTAATAGGGAATAGAGCATCGCTAACAGCATAACACTAAGTACTAGGATGATAAATAGCAACCTTGTACATAAGCACTAGGCAACGGGCTGCTAGTGCTAGTGCTAGTGCTAACAGTCATCCTCGCTAATTTTCTCGATAATGGAAAGATCGTCCTCCGGCAGCGCAAGAATCAATGTGGAGTATATGTCGACTTGTTGCTTAGAGGAAGCGGCACCATGCGACGACAAAGCCGGCGGAGCCCACTTTTGCATCAGCCGAAAGGCACGGGAACTTTTCTTCCACACATCAAAATCTCGTCTCCCCCCACTGAGCTTCGGTAGTTTTACGGAGTCCATATTTGGTGCGTCGGATGCGCTCTCATGAGCATCAGAAAATCACGAAAATTGAGCCACCAGGAACAACACGAAGTACCGGTCAAGAAGCGGGCAACCCGGCTCAGAAAAGAGACGACCACGGGTTGACCGAAAATGCAGCTTTACTTCCGGAGTCCGTACAACCAAGGCAATCAGATACGAGTTTCATGAGGTCGGTCAAGTCACGTAGTGCAGAAGTGCTAGTTCATTTATGGTAAAGATGCCTTTCCAAAAATTCAGCCGGACCACTATAGGCTTTCGGAAGAGAAAGACAGTGGCATGTGACAAGCTGCGGAAGTGAATGCAATTTTAGTAAGGTAGAACAAAAGAAAGCGAGCCAATATTCAAATCACACGAGTCGGTGTTCACTGGTTCAAGCCTCCAAGCGACACAAAGAAGTCGCTACCAACCGTATATCGAAACGCAAGCAAGAGCCAACCACTTTGTGAGCCAGCCGCATCTCACATATCGTGCGACACCACAAAGGTCAACCACTCTACGAGAAGGAAGGTCTAGGTTCCAGTCAAGACAAATGACTCCAAAAACTAGCATCTTGAGGGCCCATAACCTATTCAAGTTGAGGGAGCGGTGAGGAAAGTTTACATTGTCTGAATGACACCGCATGTCATCTCACCCTCAGCAAGTGCCTAGCACTTGCCTATCACAGGACACGCACTCACTTTGCGGTGAGCACACGCCAAGGTCTATTCTGAGTGTTTAGATGATATAACCAACTTGCCACCATCAGCAACACTATTCAATATGTTGCTGATTGGCATGTCATCTTATCATAGTTATGAGTCACAGCCGTACTATTACGATGCTACTCGACCAACATTGCTATCTAGCAACTTGGTCAGTTGATTGCCACACAACACTATGTCTCTCAACACTCACCCTCCGCACCGACCCCCCCGATGAATTCGTCCCGAAAACACGACTCGACACCCCACACATCATTTTACAACCCCACTCGCACACTGTTCAATGGCGGCACCACCTCCTTTTCATCTACCGCATCAAATCACGCACGATTACACGCTCCACCTCCACCTACCAAACCCGCACACGCCGTTGACAAGCCGCTACCACCCTCACGCGCGACCAACTCCCCAGGGTGGGGGGGGGGGGTTGTAAAAACCCCCAAAACATTCTAGAGAGGTCGGGTTTAGGCGGGTCACGGTCTAACCCTAGCCTCTAAGCTTCCTAAATGGCATGGTTGGGAGGGCCCAAAGACAACAGCCGGTTTCACCTGGTACATGTTGTAAACAATTTCAAGTTCAATTTCTGACGCCAAAACCACGTCTTTCGAAGGTGGTCGACAAGTTGCTCAAGGCCAAGAAGCCCGAGTACCTTCAGTTCACAAAGTTAATATAATGTAGTCTCGTAAACAAAGGTCCAATTACTGAATTTGTCTCGTGAGGAATGTATAGATGCGACTTGATGATATATGGCCGCGATTCATGGTCGCAAACTAGGTCGAATTGTATTGCCTCGTGTTCGTCGGATCGAGATTGGATCGGATCGGATCGAGATTGAACAAGCGTTATTACATAAAACGTAAATTTCTGAGTAACTAGTGAAGACAATGGCATATTTTGAGTGCAGGTTGATCATGTCATCTCTTGTTTGTCAATTCTTGTTGTGTCCACTACTTTCAAAGTAAGCCTCATGTTGTGGAACACAGCAATACTTTCGTTCGAGTTGTAAGAACCCATGAGGACATAGCAAGGAGTTGTACCGTGTTCCCAACTGAGGTGTTTATGCTAACATACGGTGTTGCTACTTTTGAAGTGATTATCTATCGACTCTCCCGTCAAGCATATATAGCATTGATGTTAAACTGTTTACCGATGCTATTACCGGATCCAATAATTGTTGCATATAGACAACCGCTTGATTAATGGTTCTTTGATTTACAACGTCTAACTCACGTGTTGGATTAGCAAAATTAGTAATTACATTCTATTTCAATGATACGCTCCCGTCAATCGCCTCAAAGATGCCACCCACTGAGATGCTATTGGTATTCACACTTCCCCATCTTTGCAACTCCGTTCTGAGCTACTACTGCCATTTGTTGATGGTACTTTGCTACTAGCATCGGAAATGTTAGCTTTCTCAGTGTCCCCGTCTTGCACGAAAGCGTAATTTATGCGTGGTTTATTCTCGCCCGTTATTAGCCCCCAAGGGATGGGGCCGTTTAGGAACGCTCACTTAACTTACGCCTTGTTGGCCGCGTCGCTGGAACTTTCCGGGAGCTCGACAGTTTGGATCGGACTTCCGCGAAAATTTATAAATTGCGTCCCAGTGTAGATCGAAGGCCCAAAAATGGTGCCCGTGACAATGGAGTCCGTGACAATACTTTCCGTGATAATCGCCAAAACCTCGCGGCTTTTGCGTGGACCTGATTCCACCGCTTGATCGGGTAGCCAAGAATAAACTCGTCATCTCCGTCGGGAAATAGGAGCCCATCCACCTCACAGCCATCTGGGTGGCATTTTAGGCGTGCCACCGTGTCCCCATTTGAACTCTTAAACCGAATGTCGTTTGGCGTATCGATGTCGTCGGCTACCTCAAGGTCCTCAAAGTACCCGTCCTTGGCGCAGAACTTGCCCCACCACAGGTTTTGCTTCTCAAGTTATGGCGCTTGTTTGCGTCGTGTATAAAGCTAGCCGATATCTCCAAGCCGGTGAGATCGGGGAGGGGCGTTAGCACCGCAAAGCCGGACGGGGCCGCGTGTTTGAATAGGGCAAAGCATGTGTAAAAACTGTTCGCATCCGCCTCACTCGCAGCACACTGAGACATTGAATCGACTCCTATTGCGCGAGAGTGGATACGAGCACGCGAGCTGCTGTTTCCCGGAGGACTGACGACTCGCGCGGGACTGATCGTACGCGGTCTGAGCTTCTCGCTCTGCTCGTTGGGATTCGTTGACGCGTCGACAAGAATGTTCCCGCCCGATATGCTAGCCGCGGGCGTCTTTGCGTCCCATGTCCGCAACGCCTCCCACGACACGTCGGCAAATTGGGGCTTGTCGGCCAAGTCGTTGTGCGAGCCGGTGAAGAACACGGGCTTGTTGGAAACGTTACCCCACGCAATCATGCATTTAAGTTCCTCTCCCAAGTCGTTGTTGAAATCCGACAAGTTGAAAATTCCTTGACTACGGTTCACCCACTACGGCTTTCCCGTCAATTCGTTATACGAGTCTCTGAAGTAAACGGGCTTCTTCATCACGTCCGTCCACTCCACGTCGCCGATTGTCAAGGATATATCGTTGTTGAACCCCGACGAGCTGACGCTCCCTTGGGTAGGGCGCAAACATGTCGGCTTACCGGATATCCCGGAACACTTGGATGCGGCATAGGAGCTAGGCGGGCCTTGAAGGCCTCGCGGGCTTGGCGGACCACTCTCGGGGCCATGGGGCCCAGGCTTCAAATCTTGATAGCGCGTTGGACAAGTCGTAGTACGAGTGGCTAAACAAGGCGGGCTTTTTCAACACGTCCGCCCACTCCACGTCGCCGACCGTGAAGGGCATGTCGTTGTTGAACCCCGGAAAATTGACTCCCCTCTCGCTAGTGGCCACGCACGTCGTCGGGTTGTTAGATATGTCCGACCACTCGGACGCGCCGTTGATAACAGGTGGACCTTGCGGGCCTTGGGGGCCCGTGAGGTCCTCCACGCTCGGTGTGTCGGTCAGGTCGTTATACGAGCCGCTTAAGAACACGACGGGCTTGTTCAACACGCCCGCCCACTCCACGTCGCTGATTGTCGTGAGGTACAAGTCGTGGTTTAATCCCGAAAAGATTACGCTCCCTTGGCTAGGGGCCACCCATGTCGGCTTGTTGGATATGTCGGACCACTCGGACGCGCCGTTGCGGACGGGCGGGCCTTGCGGGCCTTTGGGGCCCGTGAGGTCCTCAACGCTCGGCGTGTCGGTCAAGTTAGTGCACGACACGCTAAAGAAGGCACGCATGTTCAACACATTTATCCACTCGACGTCGCTAATTGTAAGGGACAAGTCGTTGTGGAACTAAGACAAATTGACGTCCCCCATGTTGGAGGCCACCCACATCGGCTTGTTGGATATGTCATACCACTCGGACGTGCCGTTGAGGCCGGGATTAGATTGAGGGCCTTGGGGGGGCGTGAGGTGCTCAACGCTCGGCTTCTTCAGCACGTCGCTCCCCTCTACGCTAGTCGCCGTCAAGTCGTCGTTGAAGTCCGACAAGATGACGCTCGCTATGTTTATGGCCAAGCATGTCGGCTTGTTGGTTGTGCCTCACCGTTAAGTAGTTTCCGGCGGGCCTTGGGGGCCAATCGGTCCGAATAAACCCCTCGAGACTCGGTTTGTCCGACCAAATTATCCTTGTACGAGACGCTAGTGGCCAAAGCGGCAAAGTCTGGGAGGCTCCGCAAGTGGGTGTACGACACCATCACCGAATCGCCCTTCAACAAGACTCGGCGCGACGTGCCGCTCGAATCGCTGACCGGCAAGTTGTCGGCGTACATGTTGACAAAATATCCTTTCGAGCCACGACTTTGTCGGCGCCCCAATTATATGAAAGAGGTTGCCGGTGTCCGGCTCGTGCGTTATCATGTCGCCGTTCACGATAATGCCGTTGGTGAAGGTTGCCTCGTCGATTCGCTCGAGGGAAACTGTTATAAGCAAATCATTAGCACTTACTAGTTATTCAGATGTAATGGTAATGTGGTTATGTATAGTACATCGTACCAAGTACAACACGTTAGACTAGTTACCACATGTAAAACTAGTTGCCACGTGTACGGTTATAGCGAGCGCCTTACGCTCTCTATGTCACTCCTTTCTCTCCACTTGGCACCTTTCACATGTTGGTAGTCCGTGTAACTATCCAAAGTACACGGTTCTCTCTCGAACCATTATCCATGCTCCTACATGTTATGGGCTCCTCTACATCAAGGTAGACATATTTTTTCTCACCACCACAGCTTTCGAAGCTCGCCTCTCTCGACACTTGAGGTGTTGCATGGCAATGTTTTTAGATTCCCATTACTTTCCACCATACTTCGTTGACCTCCCTCGGGCGTTGCTGGACAACGCCGCGCACATCCCCTAGCTCGCAGCGCAGTCGGACCACGCAGCAGTCAGCCCACCCTCACAAAACGCACTCGTTTTGCGCGGACATGTTGCATACATGTCCAACTAACGGGAAGGGGGAGCACTCACGGTTGGATACTCATTCACTTAGTGCACGAGAGTGTCAGCGGTCCTATGCACCAGCCCCCGTTGTTTTGGCCCTAGGCGACCTACTCGGTCTCACAATCGAGTGGAGTACATGGCAAGGAACTGTAAGTCACCATGGGGCATCATGCCGAAGGGTCAGCGGGTATCATGCCGTGACACAGAAACCGCCGTTAGACAAAGTATTCGCTAGCGAATTATTTCGTTGTCTTAACTTGTTCATGCTCATATTCATGCTCGGCATGTTGCGCTATGGCACCGAAATTGCGTGGTGCGTCGTCGAGTGCCGCCCATGAACAACCATCCCCAGCCACATCAGATACTCCATTTTATAGTGAGTTTACCATGTCGGTGTTAGCCACCGTGATGGCTCGTCTGGAGTCCCTCGGATAGCCACGTGCAGATGAACATCCGCCACGCCGACAATTCATGCCGGACGCATAACAACACTATTTCACCCCGCATACTCATGTCGTTCCAACACCGGTCACCCCGTCGTCGACCTTTAGGTCGACCGTCGACCCGGTCATCGTGCTTCACGCCAATTGATCGACTGCCGGCTTCGACAGAAAAATCTGCATTCGACACTACAAGCCGGACCATCCGCGTCTCCTCCCTAACCTCCCCTTCAAGCGTTCGAAAACGGATTTCATTGCGTACCTTCGTCTGAAATATCAAGCTCTGATACCACAGCTGGTTCTCCATCAATCGGGAGCGCGCATCGACCTCGACGCGCAGGATTTTCTGCAGGCTATGGTCGCCCACGCAGTCAACTCTCACAACCTCGCGGGACATGCCATGAATTCGGACCAGCACTCGCAGCCGGACCAGGGATTAGCGTCATTGTATGCTCTATGCCATCGTCACATCGTCTTGATCATCAGAGTGCCTCGCTGACCATGCGGCTTGCACAACACTTGGTCAGACAACTGCGCCCGGGAGAAGCCCTCACGCAATTCGTTCATAATATATGCGTCAAGCTTATGACGACTTGAACGAGTCGTGCATCTCGGCGGACGGACCGGTCGTACTTCACGAACACGTCTTCAGCATTTTTATGCTGGCAAGTATGTCCCAAGAAGGGAGCCTAGGGCAGGCGAAATAATTCATAATCAATTCGTTTTACCCCAACATCGCCATCTCACCAAGCCAGCTCACGAAACACGTCATGCGTAACGCGGCACATATGGATGGTTCTGCCGACGACCCTATGACCCTAATTCCCGACACAACTGCATTTCTGGCCGATGCCCCACTTGGTCGACGACGGTCTCCTCCACTTGCTGGGCGCCGGTGACCCGTACACCTCAGACTAAACGCCTTCACTACGAATTTGCAGAGAAGTGCGAATGCTGAGGTGAACCCGACCGCCGCGGATCGGACTCCAAGGCCACTGATGTGCATATTTCAAAGTGGCAGCGTTACAAGATCACCACGTTGGACAACCACTACAACCGCCCCAACCCCCCAATATCTTATTTGCATGCACTCATCGACGACACAACTGTGCCCGTGGACTCGGTGGTTGACGTGGAAGGGGACCATGTCTCCGACTACATCGTGAGCTCCTTATCTCTCCGGTTGCCCTCCTCAGTTTACCTTGGGACTCACCCACATCACTGTCCCAATGTTGGTTGATAGACTCCGCGTGCTCGACAATCCTTTCTGCCCAATCGCGCTCATTTTATCACATTTAAATCCTAAATAGACCCTGGACAGTTGAAGGTGTTGGCGTTGCCATAAAAGGCAGTGGTACAATATGTATGAGAATTCACTTGTAGTCATGTAGCGTCATCGCGAGAGATCGTTTTATGTTGTTCACCCCAGCCCTCATCACGCGGTCCTCGTAGGGCATTAGCAGACTTTTGAGTGTCATTTGGATGCAAAAATACTGCGGCTGTGAATTCTCATTTTCACCCGCTACTAACATCGGCCTATTGATCGCGACTACAATAATGGGAGTCATGTTACCCAGCGGAAACCGCTTATACATTCTTCCTCTCTTAGACAACACCCTTCTAGTGGAAGGTCGTGACACACCCCCTTGTTTTGGTTTCTCATGCTGATGCCACACTTTGGCATTATCGCCTCGGCCACCTTCACATGCACGGCCTCGAGGCCTAGTGCCTCGGGGATATGTGTATGATAAGTACTACATTTGTATGACTAATCATACACAAGAGTCTCGTAAAAAACTGGTCACCCCCACGCGAGGAAAAGTTAGTACTTTGTCAAACTTCAGGAGCGTGTACCCCAGAGTGTCCTTAGCTTAACTCCGTCGGCTCACAACCCAGGAGGGGGCGGAAGCTGTTCGAACGGCTGATTTGGTCTGATCGCTTGTCGGCATACATCACCACAACCACGAAAACGACCGTGACACGAAAGGCAGGCTATGCAACTCCCAGACCCACACAGATCATCAACAGAAAGTGCGTTGCAGTGCGAATGCCCTTTCAACCCCCCCGACTAGCTATGCAAAATCCATGTGCACTTACGGACGATGCGTTACTCGTACCATTTATTACAGAGGGTCGGTAGTGAGTGATACCGGTCCGCGGACTATCGAACTCACACTACCGAACTACCTTATGTGGTGGGGTTCTTTCGCTAGCTATAGTTCGAACTTAATGTCACGGCCAACAAACGCAGAAATCATACCCGACAACACTAGCGACGACCTCGTTATGGAGCCTCATTATGGCGGGTCTTCCGATGACAAGGGCGACCACGCTCCAAAAAACACCGTATCGGATCCCCGAGACGGCTATCTCCTTGACGTAGCGATGCTCCCACCTGTGCTTAAAGTCACCGTTGCAGTATGCAACCCAAACATATTAGCGATGTGGGAGGTGTTGAGAATGATTACTGTGGCGATAATGCCTAATTGGAATGCGTGCTGCTCTATATATAATGGTGAGGGGGGGCGGGGGGGGGGGGGAGAGAGAGCCTACATGTGACAAACGGACGAATAGACATCTTGAAGTTGTGTATCATGCTTTCCTACGAGAACATACACGCCGACTTGCGTGCCTAACATTCTTCATCACCTAATACTAGCCCTCGGGGATAGATTGAATGATGCTTTTTGGTATTCATAGAAGTGCAAATGGAAAAGCCATGCATGGATGAAAACATGTAGCTCAACAGGGTGTGTGCACCGAATGGCGAATGACGTGAGAGATGCACGCATGACTGTGTTAAGGAATGCTTGGTTCGGGCGTGTTCAAGGAAAAGAAGTTGAGAAAAGTCAATATCACTTAGTTTCTATTGAATGTGGAATAGGCACTTACCTTCTTACTGCACATCCCTCGATGTGGCCCCTCGCAAAATAAAGAGCTACTTCACCGAAACCGTGAAGTACGCACAACCTCTTTCCCAAGGCCTTCCTTCCATCAGAAATCTACACCAGAAGCAAAGACCATGGTTTACCTTAGCACTGCAATGGATCACTTTAAAACTAGTGTCAACAGGCGGACAAGTGACAACATGATAAGTGACAACAGTAAAATTAGTGACAACAGGCAAGTGCAAACGGCGCATAAGAGTTATGTTGTGTTACGTCCACTATAAAAGCTGGCGGCCTTGGCGTGCACTACGTCAACCCCTATCTCTAACTTTGAGGTGCCATGCTATATCGATACCTATGCTATATCTCAACAGTGTTGTGTGTCTGTTTCGAAGAAAATCCGTGGATAGGTAGCGTTAGTGACAACTGATGCGATGGAGGTAGCTTAATACATGTTCGTGCTCGACGACTACAACATATGCGTCACCTACTGTTGGGGCTTATAAAGTTTCACATTCAAACAACCCAGCCCTATTCGACCCGAACTATTTAGAAACCTTTTCAGATTGCATACCAGTAGTTGGTCTCCAACGTGTTACAGGATCACGTTGTGTCAACCCAACGTCGGTACATGTGATTACTATCCGGACCGTTATTCGGCCGAACCGAAAGATCCCAACAAGAACGCGTCCACACCCTAAACAACAATGAACGCTCCGAAAACGGTCACAACAAACGAATCTGCTACCTCCAGTGCAACCTCGACGAGGGTACCTTGCAGAGTACTTCCTTTCTGTGCGTTGAGTGCGGGACTTTGCAATTAGTGCCCCGCTCACGGCACGACAGCGATTGGCTACGGACACCAAATGCTACTCGACCTCCTAGCTTTTGGTGACATAAGGCGGGTCCGTACGGAATAAATACGCCCCACGGCCGCACCTCTAGTATCTTGAACCCTTCCCTTCCCCAATATTCAGCGGGCGTGGTGCACCATACCTTATGATAGGGATGGTCGCTCGATCCGTAGCCGAAGTCGGTGGTGCAGACGATACTGAGCTTAGGCGTGTCTGCCGCTACTTTAGATATTCACTGACTGTACATAGCGGTATTTAACAGAAAAAGTACTGATTATGAAAACGCGTAATCATACAGGCCGATGTATGATAAATCATATCATACACATATCCCCGAGGCACTAGCATGAAAATGGTGTTGCAACATTGCCGCACCTTGGCCCCGGTGTAAGAAATACTTCCTGAGTACATGTACGTACCGGGAGGTAATTGTAGTACAATAGAAACAATAACCTCGCTAAATCGCAGTGGCGACGTAATCACGTGGTACGTCCTTCCGATGAAAAAGCACGAATCAGATTAGTAACGAGTATCTACACAATGCCATGTAATGTATTGTTACATGATTGTATTCGTCGCACTATCGCTACTTGTCGCTATAGCCATTTTATCGCGATGTAATATTTTGTAAAGTATTGCGTTGTACATGATTAGCGAAGCGATAGTGGGAAATAGCGTATGTGGGGTTCTCAATGGATCGTCTTGTGCGTGACCGCTATAGTGGTGACGAGCGGCTGTTGTGTGGCCTTTGTTGTTGAGAGGGTCATCACCGTGTGCGTGACATCTTGACTGGTGGCGAGCGACTATTGCGTGGCCATTGTCGTTGAGGGGGCCACCGTCTTGTACGTGACCGATGGTCTGGTGGCGAGCGGCTGATGTGTGGTCGCTTCCGTTGAGGGGGTCATCGCCTTGTGCGTGACCGATGGAAAAGTGGCGAGCGACTTTTCTGTGGCCGTTGTTGTTGAGGGGGTCATCGCCGTGTGTGCAACCGTTGGACTGGCGTTGCGGAGTGCCGCTAGCGGGGGAAAAGTGAAGAGGGATTGTATGTGAGGGATGTGAAGATGTATAGCGGAGTGGTCCGTAAAGGATGATATGGCAGTTAGTGGTCGCTTTGTGATGCGTGAGGGGTGGTTGGTCGGTTAAGTTTGGAGACGATGTGAGCCAATGGTCGATGCACGAGCCGCTACGGGGGGACGGTCGGCAGGAGGCGTATAGACCGAGATATAGGTGGAGATGAGACCGCGTCGTGCACTTATTGCGGACGATACTTGCGGTGTCATATCCTAGCCATTTAGCTAAGTGCTAGTATCTGACATTATTTATTTCCTCTAAATGGTACCTGTATCTTGGCGATATTCAGTGACTCTTTTATTGTCATCACGGTAGTACAACTGTATCGCCGTATTTTCCCTCGACAGTACAGAGTTACTGGCAGTATCTCTTCTAGATAGTTCGTCTCCAGATATAGTTAGCGATATATGAGCTTGTGCAATAAGGTTAGATAGACGGTAAATATAATCTCAGATAATCTGTATCACTAGTAATAGTTTGGTTTAGTTAGCAGACAGCACAAGCTACAGGTTCTAAGGCTGTTTCTAGAACACCTGAGGTGTGGATACATAAGACGGGGACTTACTGGCAGAGAGGAAGACCGGTACAGACCAGATTTACGCCACACCCAGATTGTAAGAAACCCTGTTCCTAAGACAATCTTATTAATTCTCTGTACGCTGTATAATTAGATCCAGAGATTAGGTTCTACCATTAGTCTAAGGTTGCCAACTTAGCCTAACCAAAGTAGCACCTCACATGCGGCGTGGTGGCCTTAGGCAGGGAGTGGATCCGGCCATATTTTCGTAGATTCTGATCCACGAGTAGTTCAATTTTTAGGTTCCGACTCATGTCTCTTGCGCAAAGCAAAGTCTGCAGTTAGAACAAAATCCCCATCCGATTAACATGTTTCTCCGTTGCTACAACTGTCATGCGACTTGTGGGGCCCAGTGAATGTGCCTTCCCCATATGGCCTTCGCTACTACATCCATGTCATCAATCACCACTCCCATTTCATGTGAGTGAAGATGAGAGCTGCGGTTTGCTATACTGCATCTCGTTGGAAGTAAAGCACCTCCATGCTAAGCATCATACTCGCACATCCGCCTTTACACCAACATTGAAATTTGCCTCCGACACAGTGTTTGAGGCCTCGGAAACACTCCACATGTGTGCTCAAGTGGGCGTCGGCACTCAGTTTCTGCCCCCTACCGCCCTACAAACACCATATGCTCGGGAAAGTAGAGCGTCCATGGCGCACACTTCGCAACTGCGTTTTAGCCATGTTGCACACCACGTCCGTGCCCACCTCCATGTGGTCATGCGCCATGAGCACCGCCGTGTACCTCCGCAACCGCACGTTTAGTCGCGCCGTTGCACGCACCGGTGGGGTTCCCCTCACCCTCCCCACGTCCGCCTCCCCTGAGGCCTCGGTGTTCCGTGTGTTCAGCTGCGCAGCATTTGCGGAAGTTCTTAATGCACAACGCAATAAGCTAGATAATAAATAATGTCGCGGTGTTTTTGTGAAATATCCGCATATACCTTTGGGCTACCCGGCGTATTGCCACCTCAATGAATGTCGGTTTTCAGGAGACCGTCCATGACTTCGGCACCAACACTTCACCTCCCTATGTACTCGATCTCTAGCATGATGACGTCGACAACACGCCCCCAACTCTTCCCACGCCCGTGCATGCTATCCCCGTCGAACTTCAGCATGACATGCGCCCCACTTGTGAGCGAGTGGCCCTTGCCCACCATGCGGACTATGTTGCCCACGTCGCCACTACTCCGCCTCTCCTCATCATAACCGCATGTGATCCGGGTGTGGACCCCGACCCTGCCGAGATTCTCGAGGTGATCCCGTTGTACTTGCTCCCGGCCCTACCCAATCACCGTCCCGCCGACACAGTCCCGCCTCCCGTGGCATTATTGTCAGCCAAGGATTGCCATGAGCCCTCGTCGTATGTCGATGCCCTCTCTAGCCCTCATGCCACTGAATGGCTACCGCAATGCAACAAGAGGTTGACTCCATGTTTGATAATGGCACCTTGACCCTCGTCAACCTACCTACATGTCGCCGCGTGATCAACAACATGTGGGTTTACAAAGTCAAAACGGACCACCTCGACCAAGTCAAACGCTTCAAAGCGCAATATGTTGCCAAGGGCTGCAGCCAACACAAGTTATCGACTACACCGAGACTTTCTCACCCGTCATCCGCACGGCAAGCCTCCGCGATGCTCGCCATAAGCCCCGCGATGGACCTCGAGCTCTGCCTCACGGACATCGACACCGCCTTTATGTATGCCCCAATCAAAGAGGATATCTTTATCAGACAGCCCTTGGGCTTCAGTTACGGAACCGCCAAAGTTTGTCACCTCAAGCTGTGTCTCTACGGCCTAAATCAATAGCCCCGACAGTTCAACGAACTCTGGCGCGACTCGCTTGTTTCTCATGGATGGACTCAGCTCGTGTCCGAGCGCTGCATCTAGGTATATAGGCAAGACGGCATTTTCGCCATGATCGGCATGTATGTCGATGACTTCCCGCTAGCATGCAAAAACATCCACTGGGTTGTGGAGTTCAAGCGTACCCTGTGTCACCGATTCAAAATCAAATACCTAGGTGATCTCAAGAAACTACTAGGCATGCACATCACACGGGACCGCTTCGCGAGAAAGATGTCCATCGACTTGTCCAAATACATTAATGACATGCTCGATAAGCATGGCATGACCGACTACTCCCCGCATACCCGGCCTAAGAACCCCGGCTTATTGCCCGGCATCGCGATCACCCCGGTAACACCACTTACTGGTTATGCGCGCGATATCTACCCGAGCCTACTCGGCAGCCTCCAGTACGCCACCATATGCTCACGCATAGACATCGCCACTGCCCTCAACATTCTTGGTTCTTCCCAAACACACCCCTCAGTTTAACACTTTCAGGCCATGAAGAAGTTGTTGCGCTACCTCAAAGGCACTATCAGCATGCGCCTCACGTTGGGGGCGGGGGATGCCCAGTCTATCCAACTCTCGGGCTATGCACATGCAGATTGGGGCAATGACGCCACACAACGCAAGTAACGTTTAGGATACGTGATTAGACTTGGCACAGCCGCTATCAGCTACCGCAGCCGACTACAGTCCAGTGTGGCGCTATCCACATGCGAGGCTGGATACTATTCCGCAGTATACGCAACGCGGGAAGTTATCCACCTCCGGCAGCTCATCGGCGAAATCCTGAACGAACCAGTCACCGAGACCACCACCATATGGGAAGATAGCCCAAGCACCATCGCATATTCTCAGAATGCAATGGTGAGTGAGACGACCAAACATATTGACATGACGTTTCACTTCGTCAAAGATCATGTAGAGAAAGGCATAGTCCGTCTCATGTACTTACCTACTGATAAGTGGTGGCGGAGACGTTGACCAAGCCACTACCTAGACCAGCGCTGTCCAAACACACCTATGCAATGATGGGGACGATTAGCCCCATGACCAGTCACATTCCTTAGCTATCTTCATGGAGGGCTTGTAAGCAACTCAACAGCAGTTACTAATACTCAGATATACTAGTAATGTGATCATATAAAGTAGATCGTACCTAGTACAACACATTAGACTAGTTAGAACCTATTAGACTAGTTACCGCCTATGCGGTTATAGTGAGCGCCTTATGCTCTCCCCTCCACACATTTCTCTCGACTACAAACCTTTCACATGGTGGTAGTCAGAGTAACTATCCGAACTACATGCTTCTCTCTCTCGAACCCTTATCCATGGTTCTACAAAAACGGCTGTCGGGTGCTCTTAATCTACGAGGTTGAATGCACACTCGAATATATCCTCTAAATCATAGTCGCCCTCGACGTCATTATAAGTCGTGAATTTCACTTTCGAGAGGTCGGGCACCTTTAGTTTGTCCACGGACTGGTTCGCCTCGTCGGTAGTCGGGATATAGGCCATCACATCGAGGGCGTCTAATCCCCTTGTATATCTTCAATGTCCCCATGCATAGCCTCGTCGGCGTTTTGGAGAGCAAGGACGTCAATCGCGAGATACGCTTGCACTTCTCGCAACGTATCCTCCACCTCCGTCAGGTCCACTCGAACCGCTCGCCGCATTGGAAGGTTTCTCGCGCGCATCGTTTTTGGGTTGCGATTCATTCATGTTAAAAATCGATAGATGAAGTAGTTATGAGTAGCAATTGTCGCTACTACTTTCACTCTTTTGCAACCCAACGCTTAGCGCCTCGGCGCTCGCCCTTGTCGACTCACACCCGATAAGAGGTGCACTAATACATGTACGGTAGCGATGCCTGTATGTAAGGAGGAATCTGGGTAATTTGGTACAACATGAACTTGGAAGAAAGTCTTTGAAAAGTAGCTATGAGTTTTTATGAAAATATCAAATTCAAATTCTGAATATAAGACGTGAATGATACATTTTTCGGGATGTTCGGGGGGCCTTTGACCGGCTTCATCCGCTTTTAAACGAGTGAGCTATGCCTCGGGAAAGATGGGCGATGCGTGAAGAAAATCGCCTTCCGACCCACTCAAAATCTTTATGGCACAGCAACTAGGCGCCAACAAGGGGCCCCGACTGGCTCTAACCCCCAGCTATCGCCGCTTTAATGATAAGGAAGCTTGTTTGTGCGAGTGGTGAGGTGCATCGGGTCATTGGGGTGAGGCACCGGCACGGTGATGGCGCGGCGTTGGCGCCCTTTCGGTCGAGGCCGACCTATGCTCTCGGCCTCGACCCCCTGTGCGTGTCCCTACTTTTCTCTCTATTCTTGGTCGTCGCTGTCGTCCTTAGTACGAAGAGAAAGGGGCAAGAACGGAGTCCGGCGAGGAAGGTGTTGCCGAGAAAGGGGACGCAACAAGAAGGGCGCCGTGTTGAAGCCGTCGATGTTGCTGTTGATGTTGAGAAGGCAACAACAAGGACGCAACGGGCATGACTACTCGCCACTCAAGGCATGGAGGAGGATCGAGGGGCACTCCTCGCCATCTCCGATAAGCGGCCCAACTTAAGAGCGAAAGTATGAAATGAAATGAAATGGAATTGTTTACAACAATACCAGTATAAACCGGTTGCTGTCTCTGCCCCCCCCCTGTACTATGCCTAACTGGACTTATAAGCAGGAGTAGACCGTGAACCACTATTCCCAACCTCTCCAATGGTAGTAACGATGCCGTCTAAAACATACTCGTATCCAGGTATTTATTATTTTTTGATCTAAACGTTTATTTTTTGGAAACAATATGAAATATAAGATGTCGCTAATCTCTACGATACGCGGCCTGCTTCAGCCGCGGCGGGGTCGCTGATCAGCAAGGCTGGTCAGCTTGAGCTGGTCGAGTCGAACCTGCCTGACCTCGGCTCCTGTGCGACTCCGGTCGTGCCGGAAGTAGGGGGAAAGGCAAGTGGAAAACCCCCTCGCTCAGGTCGTCGTCGGACCCGTCTCGATCCGTGCTCAACCCCGTCCGAGATATTGGAGATAGTAGTCGCTCTTCTCGGCGCGACTCTCCACCTAGTCTAGCCTTCTCCCCTCCTGTGGGGGCTGGGAGGAGAAAATAGCTAGGCTGCTGACGGTGTCCGGTTGGCTCTCCTGCCCCCGAGCCAGATTGCTCATGTCCCATGTCCTTTTGCCGTCTGTTTCCGCCACCCATCTGATCGTGTTGTGCTGGCCGCACCCTCCCCCGGTGGTTTACGTTGTTAGGGGGCCGCCTATACGAGCAGTGGGCCGTTGCGATAACCCGGGGCACACTGCCTAAGGCAGCCTGTCGATAACCGGGTACCGACTAGGGGAGGGGAACGGATAGTGCCCATGGATCGGCTATCCACAAACGATGGTGGGTAAGGGAATATTTAACCGAAGACCCCCCGTACCGGGTTTTTTCGGCGGCGGGTGATCCTCCCGACCTTTGCCGCCAGACCATGCCGCTCCTCCGGCTGCGACCCACCTCCGTCCAGCGTATCTTCGGGCCTCTCCCCCATGGGAGACCAAAAAGGTCTCGCAGGGCTGGCGGCTGCTAGCGAGCGCCGTGCCCTAGCGCTGCTTCCCAGTTGTCCGCCGCTAGCTCCAACACCCTCGTCCCACCGCTGATCCGTCCGTACCCTTCCTTGCCAAAAAACATTCCGCAATCCTCGTACCCGTCAGGGCGGGAGAGTATTTGTGAGTATTTAGTCGCTGAAAGAACATATCGGACAAGCCGAGCGGGAGATCCCTGTGTTGGCGTACGGATATTATGTTTTTCCAATACCCTCCGTACCGGGCTTCCCGACAGCTGTTGATCCCGCGGATCGCAGCTGTCGGTACCTCGTTCAGCCCCCTACCGTGCCAGGCTTGGCACGGCTACGGGGTTACCATCGCCCACCGCGTGGAGGTAGAGGTAGGTGCCGACGGGCCTGCGAGCGCACCCCTCTCCGGGGCCGCCGCCGTTGCGCCGCCGGCGGGCGCCAGAGCGAAAGTAGCGGACCTTCAAAAGCTGCGACAACCAGCGGTAGTGGTGGCAATCGAGGACGCATATTCCGAGATGGAGGAGGTTGACGAGCATGAGAAAGCAAGCATACAAGATAGTCACGAGCCTTGCGCCGTGGCACTCACGAACCCACAGGGTATATACGAGGCAAGGAAGGGGGCGTTCAAGCGGCTTGTACCTCAGCGGTCAAGGTTGCTGCGGATGCATTGTGCGCCGCTGTCATGGCGGTAACAATGACAGCCTCCGAGAGAGAGCGGAAGCAATGAGCCGCACATGCTAACCGCGTAGCGGCTCGCGTGCGTGTTGCCGCAGCGCTAGAAGCCGCAACTAACATTTTTAGATTGCCGTTTGCCCGTAGACCTCGCTCTTGCTGGCCGATAGCACCACTGCTTGCCCGGTGGTGGCGTGCATGGTGGTTGATGTAAAGCCCGGATCGGTAATACTGGGCCATTGGAGGTACCGTGGAAAATGTTCCAAATTTATGAAGTCGCTTGTTTCCTTATCACCCTAACTTTTACTCTTTGACCGGGCCTAGCGCACTCATAATTCTATTGCAAATGATATATCCTTGGAAAACTTTGTGGTGTAGCTTTCTACCCGGCCAAAAAAATCTTAATTTGGATTTGAAATATATACCAGTAAAGAATGGTAAAGGCTAAACTGTTCCAATACACGACAGTGCTCCTTATAGCATGCGGGGACATGATCGATAACGAGTTCGATAGAGGTTTGTTTTGAACTTCTACTCTCAGTCGTGCTTGCAAAACGCTGCCTGTCTAGAGAGGGTGCTAGTGCTGGCTTACCTGTCAGTCCCATGTCGCGGGGCCCCAAAAAACAGCACGGGTACAGGTACCTGTTCTCGACGACAGGCACGCGCGTAGCAGTTGGTCATCATCCATCTCTTCGGCTACCAGTACACGTACCTGTATAAATTACGTATGCTGTCGTAGGTAGTGTATAGGTATAGATATGGCAGGTATATATATGATGTACATGTACCGATACAGCGACAGCAACGTCGCGCTCCATCCTGCCCCAACAGCTTTGCGTCTCGGCAATTACTCTCTCGCAGTCACGCACGTCGCCACTTGGAAAGTCACAAGGTTCCGCCCGGATTTGAAAGGGGGCGCGTTCTGTCGTGCTGCTTTTTCTTGCCCTGACCTGTACGGTAATCAACCTACTGCAGCTGTGCAGCCATTGAGGATTTGAGGGACGCGCGCTCTGCACCCATAGCAGTAAAAGTACGTCGTCGAGCGCGGTCAAGTGACGTTCACGAGCGACCTACTCCTTTGTCGGTTATCATGACTACACTCGATCTGAATTCCTAGTAGCTCAGCTTGGGTACAGGTGGCTTTAAATCACGCGTGGCTAAACGGTTATTCTCAAGCGGCGCGCACCTCAGTGACTGCGCCAGCTGTTGACTGGGGTCGTTGGAAAAACCGCTGGTGCGACCGGGGCGTCATAAGGTGCTGCAGTCATCAACCCTGCGGCGGTCTGTTGTGGCACGCAGCGTTTCTCTCGTGACACGCAGGTGGTGAATTTCAAGGTATCTGCTAGGTCGTAAAATGCTGGGGTGGTAGTGTAATTCCACACTTCCGGGTGTGCCGGGACTGAGCAAGTCCCGAGCCGCTCCTAGTCGGCATAACCTCAGTATCGCTAGTTTTGCAAGCCAATTGAGCTCGGCGAACGGGAAAGGACAAAAGGGCCTCGCCTACCTGCTAGAGACTTGCCGGTCTCGTCGTGTTGGGTGACACACCAATCCACTGGAAGCTTGGTACCAAGTCTTGGTTTCCTTAAAGGCTCCTGCGCATATAAGAAAGGCTCGGTCATCAGACGCCTGCGAGATGGGGTCGATACGAAGTCAGGTGTGCCGTCGGACAATCCGAGCAGATCCCGTAACTGTGTCACTTTTGGGCAACTTTTACAAGCTCGCGTGATTTGTGATTATGATGCTGACGAATACTGCAACGGTGTATGGCTACGGCAGGCCTTTGTGGTGCTTGCGCTCGGTGCGTGTGTGTTTGGCGTGTTGCCGTGCACCGCGTCGGACGACGGCGGGTCACAATCGAGTCGCACGTTTTATTACATGACCTTCACGAACGGCGACCCGCCCAGCACGGAAGAGACTCCGGTGGACGTTTCTGGAAAGCGAGGCTCTAATAACCACGAGGACTTGTCTATTCTCGAGTATTTTTGGCAGCAACTGTTTTCTGGGCGCGACGTAGTTGACGACGGCAGTAGCCCACACGAGCACCCCACCCCCGGCGCTCCTTCTCCCACCACAAACGAACAACACGCACGAGTTGGGTCTATGCAACGCGACGGGAGGGGGGCTGGCGGCGGGGGCGAGCAGCTTGTTCCGATATCTTCGGGAACGCCAGAGATGAACTGCACACTAGTGGCGAGCCAGTTTCTTCTATGCGGCAAGTCGGGCGTCAACGAAACCCGCTCACCCGACAGAGAAACCAGCAGCAGCGACTCGTCGCCTCCATCCGCAGCGCCTCCCAAGTCCGGCACCCGCCTTTTCTCGACAGGCAAGACGCTCGTGATGGTGTTTCTCGCCGTATGTGCTGGTTTCTCGGGCTGTGGCCTGGTGGTTATCCTTGCCACCGGCACACAAACCTTTCGCCAGCGGATGCGGATATTCTCAAACTCACAAGCGGCGGCGGAGGAGGCGAGTTGGCGGCGGTCCGGACAGGTAAGGGGGGTGGAGCTTCAGTCGTCACGGGCCGCTAAGCCGCCGCCCCGTCCGGTTGTCATTTTGGGTCCCAACAACGATATTCTGGTCGGCTTTGCGCTGCCCACGCCAGAGCGCTCGACGTCGGCCGGTATCACGACAATTGGCTCCGACCCGGCGGTCGTGACGCCTGTGTCGCCCCGAAACCCTGCGAGGCTCATGATGAGTCCGTTGTCCGGAGCTGTCCGGACGCAAGAGGACCCACGGTCGCCGGGTCAGCCAGTGTCTCCGACCCGCGTCTCACCGCGGATTCAACGGAGCGAGGGGTGACAGCGTGCTACGAACGCGTCGACTGAGTTACTCCGGCAACAGTGGAGTGTTGTCGAGAGAAAGGGGGTCTAGACGGCCGATGAGGACAGAGCGGTGGGACAGCAGAGTATAGGCCAATAGGGGCACATCAGATGAGGTGTCGCCTATTTTGTGAATAGTTTGGCAAACCATTCTTCATTCATCGCGACGGGCGAGACCCTATGAACCCTACGCAGTATATAAAAGTTGAGTGTGGGTCTAATTAAGGTACATACATATGGCAGTACATATCAATTTACTCTTGTAACCTTCAATCGTTGATTCCTCTTTGAATTGACGCCGGGCCCCGCAACGGCGGAGCACCTCTTGTCTGGCGCACCGTATGGAGTTGAGGGAGGTGAGAGGAGCGATAATGATAACAAGGGGAGTGAACACATCACCCGCGCACAATATTCAGATATTCAACGAGAGCCAATGAGCATAATTCCGAATGAAATCGATATGCATTCATTGGAATTATTTGAATGCAAATGCACCGACGAGGCAAAACAAATGAAGGGCGTCAGCTGTCAACCCCCAAGATCGTCCGCAGTCGAGGACAGACCCCATCTGAACACATCGGCACACACATACATACATTCTCAACGACGGCACCATGCTCTACGATCATAGATCTATGTTCCAACCCCCTTTCAACTTCCCACAAAGTCCCTTTAATGTTCCAGACGCCGATCAAGTAGATGTCCCGAGTCAACCACTTGATGCGTGATACTGGGTATGTTGAGGTGAGGCCTCTGCTGTCGTGAACTACGTGCCGTGTTGCCACTCAGAGTAGGAGAGAGGGTGACGAGGGAATGCAGCGTCCAGTGCCCTCGGCCGCAAAAGGAATGCAGTGATCATAGGGTGATGTAGCAACTGGGGTGCAGACTGATGGGAAGGTTGCAAATGCAAATGAAATGCGAATGAAGTAAGATTGAATTTTGTTACAGTGAAAAACAAACTATTGTTAGGGAGGGCATTGGGTTGGATGATACTCCGTGGAGAGGGGCAGCGGTCCAGTGCCCGGCGGAATGACAGTGTGGGTTTACGCTGAGGGGCAGCGGTTTATCAGTAACCCTCGGTGCAGCGCAGTCACAGCACTCCACCCGCACCACTAGCATGACTGAGGTGAAGTCAAAGAGAAAGGTTGAGTGTGTCTTAGAACTCGAGGTGACGGTAGAAGAGGCACTGCTGTGCGGCAGACAGGTCAGTCTGAGAGGTGGTGACCATGGCGTTGGAGATACCCACGAGTGCGGGGGCGGCGACTGCATTGAGCGAGGTCGAGGTCCAAATCTCCACCACACCGTCAGCGTGCAGCGCTATCTGGGAGATGCCCACCACGCCTAGCCCCTTCACGGTCAGCCCGTTCCAGGAGATTACAACCACCGAGTTGCCTATCTGTCGCCAGTTCACGTCGCCAGTGGTGGCGTCATAGTCAACCCATGCGCCTGAGATCTGGGTGTTTCCGGTGTGAGAGGCGAGGCTGGGGGTAGCGGCGGCGGTGTTGCCAGTGCCCAAGAGGATAAAGCCTGCATCCACACACACACACACACACACACATTCTCTCAAACCTCATCTCCACTACCATCCAAATTGAAAAGAACTAGGGGCCGAAAGAGGCGCACATGCGCATGCAGAACGGTTACGTGGCTGTTTTACAAGGTTCAAATGCAATCAATTTGAGTTAATTAATTTGAGGATATGACGGTTGTATCGTTGTGTGAGGCCGGTTTCGTGTGGTCGTGGTAGTAGGCGCAGATAGTCAGGCGGTCGCTTACCGTTGTTGGAAACCTCCATGCTGGTGTACGAGGTTCCGAAAAAGGGGAAGGAAAAGGTGCCAGTGAAGGGGGTGGCCGCGGAGATATCGTCGTCGGCGAGTGCCAGGACGGTTCCGCCGGAAATAGAGTACGAGGGACGGCCCGCGACGTTCTGGCAGATTGTGGCAGCGTCGGCACAGAAGCGGAGGCGCTTCCCACCCAGATCATAGGTCCCGGTGGCGAAGAACTGACTGGGCCCGTTTCCGGTGAATAAAGAGGGGGCGGTGGCGTCGTCGCAGCGGTCGGAGTACATTGGCTGAAGGAGCGCCGACCCGTTTGCCGGAAGCGACTGACTCTTGGCCCTATCCAACTTCAGCACGCGGTGGTGCTCGTCCCCCGTCCATCTCACTGCCTTATTCTTCAGACGAGGTGTAGCGCCAATGACGTCTCGCGTGGTGGCTGAGACATCTGCCGCTAAGACGGAGAGCATCAGCGCGCTGCAGAGGACGGCATGCCGCGACATGTTCCAGAACGCACTATTTATACGTACTTTACTATTTTTAAACGTGTAGGTAGGACAAGCGTAACTGGCTGTAACCACGGCGCACCGCGGCCCGAGCAGAGGTGGGAGCACGGCTTATTCCCTGTGCAGTACCTGCACCACTGCGACGTAATAGCAAGCACGCTACCAATGCTCGCCGTTTAGCTTCTGGGTTTTGGATGGCGTCCGGGTCTTTGGCCGTGAAATGCCGAGCGAGAGGGGCTGCCGGTGCTGCTGGTGAGTTCTTAGCCTGCGAACAAATAAATGAATGGTGTCGCCCTGCTCGCCGTCATACGCACGCCCGTACTGGTACTGGTACCGGTACATGGTACGAGGCCGCCAGACAGAGCATATCAGGGCGCGGACGCTGTATTTCTACATGTACTTCTGCAGCTAGCTACCTGCTGTACGTAGATTAAGGCCGGTTCTCAGGTGAACTTTGCCACCATCCGCGGAAAATGAGATGTTATGCTACAGCTACTAGCAAGGCGCAATACATCCGTATACCAGTAAAAGTACCGGAGTTAAAGCAGCTGTGTTGAGGCTTACTAATGCCAAAGATGTGGATCATTTACAGAATTTAGTATTGGTGACCCTTAGGCCACCCTACACGCAATGTGAGAGGGAGCCGGGCGGGTGGGTTTGCGTGAGCGATAGCTCTCGCAAACGGCAGAAGGTAGACACACAATCGCTACTTGTGCGTCATATAGTGTGCGGACATTTTATTGTTCGTGCGCGCGTGCGCGCATGAACCGTTAGCGGAGTTGCACCGTCGGAGGTATAACGCATGTTACTGTGTAATTCTAGCCATGTAATTCAAACTTTTATATTGCCAATATGACCATTTAAGCTGTGTTGGGGCTCACTTATATGCCATATGTCGCCGTCTGGCGTGTGACGTTGGGTGGGGATCCGCTAGGGGTCATCCAACCAAAATGTTGCCAAGCCCCCGAGCTCGTGAGTACTATTGGGTCGATGCAATGCCCAACCGCCGAAGCACTTGATCTTCCGTATCGGGGTACCGACAGTGTACGCTGCACATGCTACACCTTTTCGTAAGGAGTGCGAATTCTACGCAAAACCCTCCGGAGGTTGTTCGTGTATTGCGCGAAGTAGCCAAGCTCGGAGAGTATCCGCTGTCCAATTTATCGTGGGTTCGTGTAGACTAATGGTCCATCGCTTGTCCGTAATATTCCCGGCGGAGAACTTTGTACGGGCAGCGTCGAAGTACCCTAGTAGTTCCGCTATGTCAGGGTGAGCAAAGTCCGGTAGTTCACATAGGAGCTTTCGCTCCGTGGAAGTACCGCGTTGTCCCTTTTTCGTTCTGCGGTAATGAAGGATTCCACCGGTTGGTGTACGCAACATACCGGCACTTAACTCATGCTCCCCCGCGACAAAAAAATTGTGAACATGATCACAGTCGCCATACGCGCTCTCATCAGTATAATGGTGTCCGACTAGGCTTGTGTCCAAGTGTCCGTCAGCTGCGTGCGCATGTCATTGGCGAGGTGTATCGCTGAGACGAGAATCCGGGTTGGAAGGTACATGCGTGTGCGGCTTGGGTAGAGTGGTACCTGGGACGCTGCGAAATACCGCCTGACTTTTCTTACTAAATCGCCTTGTGCAAGTGGTCCAACGCCGTGGTCTCTTAAGAACCCGTTCAATGCTGAGAGGTATGGTTGCATACTTGTTGCCTTGATGGTGCCTCATTCCCCGATCCACGCGATGTAGGGGGCTATAGTAGCGGCCGTCGCGGCTAGCGTGGGTAGGCCTTGTTCCTCGCATAATCGAAGTATGGTTTTATCACGCTGCTCTACGTATCGGACGTACTTTTCACCCGAGCAGCGGTATGTAATTCGAGGGTTTTTGCGCAAAGGCTGTCCGTTCCCAATTGTCGCTATATGTAGGGGCGCATCGAGTCGGCCCATAGGTTGTTGCAACATGCCACCTCGATCTTGTAGCGTACCTTAGCTGCACGGGCGAGGTAGCTTTGGATTGCCGGCATGATTTGTCTTGTGTTGAAGATGGCCAAGGTAGCACTCACTGCTCCCCGGCGGAGGTACAACCATGCCGGAAGGGAATCCGGAAGACACTAACGGGCCAATGAGGTTTGTCGATTGTACCGCGTCCGTACCGCCTCCCGGGACGGAACAAGTGAGCGCGGGGCGGCAAGATCGTCTCGTGGCACGCCAACTCGGTAAGTGCTTGGTAACACGCTTTTCCTTGCCAACGGGGGCGACCATTGTGGTTGATGCGCCGCTATGATGTAGCTTTTGGGCGAGGTCGGGTAGCAGTGGCCAAGGGGGTTTGCACCAGTTGGTTTCCTCTCGCCATTGGATGTCGGCGAGGTGAAGGGAGTCCACCGCCTCGTACGACGGGTCTAGTAGCTAGTTTGCATTGTAACGGGGGAGTAGCATATTGAGTGCCGACGCTAAGCGGACGATCGTGTGGGGGCCGAACTGGGTGTCCATCTCGTGAAACACCGAGGGGTCTAGCTGCATGTCATCGCTGTTTATGTGGCGGTTGAGCTTGTTTGCCCACGTGTTTGCCGCATACTTGATGTACCGAGGTCTGATATGAATGTTGTTTCTATCCAAAAGGTACCACAACTGGCGTAGTTCGACCATCATTTCCGATGAACGGGAAGTCATGCCGGCCAAGACGTATCACACGGCTTGGTTGTCTTCGTGGAAGAAAATGTTGCGGCCAACGAGATGTGGCAAGAAACTGCGGACAGGCAGCCGGACGGCCTTTAGTTCCTTCCAGATAATGTGTCGATATTCGTCATGTGTTCCCCAGAAGCCGCGTGCTTCGAGTCCGCCGTTTAGTACCGGTCCCCAACCATACCCAAATCTGTCGCAGTGTATGTAGGCTGTCTCGACTTGGCGGTGGAAATTCTTTCCGCTTGCGTGAATGGGCACATGTGTCTAGCAATGAAGGTCGCGACCGAGCTGAGGGGCGAGGCGGACTCGTCCTCCCCACTTGTCGCCAAGTACGGAGTGCAACTCGTGGAGGAAGAGTCTGGCAGCCGGGATATCGAGAAGCACGTATTGAGCCTAACCCGCGAATGAACGGAGGTCCTTGACTGGCAGCCATCTGCTTGCTCGCGTAGCACGCTGCAATAGTTTCCGGGCTTACTTGGCGAGCTTCTAAAAGTTTGGTGCTGGTGCGAAGAAGTAACCTCTCGCTGTGTAGATGTCGATGACTAGGTGGTGGCCGGACTCGGTCGGTTCCCAAAAACCCTTGGTGGGGTGGCGGAGGAGTCTGAGAGTGGTACGGAGGAGGTCGACTTGCTGGCGGAGAGCCAGAGCGAGTTCCCGGGTAGCCGCGAACATGAGGAAGTCGTCGACGTAAGGTAAGATATTTGCTCCTCACTTACGCGTGTGCCGGAGGTAACGCTTGCTCGGCGTGTTGCCGTCGGGCTGCGTAGGCATGCCGTGGTGTGCAGTAAACCCACCGGGGTCGGGTTGGCGTAAGTGTCGGGTTGGCGTAAGTGTCGCACGAATGTGTCCGTAAACGCGCATAGGTGGTAGGGGCTTAGTGAACATCCCATCGGTAGGCCAGCTAATTGGTAATGTTGACCGCGCACGTTTACAAGTAGGAAGTCGCGCTGCTTTGGAACGATTCCCATCGCGTAAAACTCGTTCTTCATGTCGAACAAGAGCATGTAATCGCCCTTTCGTGTTAGATGCCGAACGCCTACTAGTGATTCTATCAGTAGCCGTCTTGTGACGCATAAGCTATTCATGTGCCGTAGGTCGACGATAAATCTCCATTCATTTTTGCCGGGCTTGGCGAGTAAGAATAGTTTGGACACGTACTTGCTTCAGGTGGTGGGTTCCCATGCTCTATTTTCCACGAAGCGTGCGAGTTCGGCCTCTACGAAGGTGAGTTGCTCGGGGGTAGCGTCTAGGAGGGAGACGCCTTGGTTGGAAGGGGGTGGTGGTCGATTGTATAGGAAGGGAATCGTGACGCCCTCCCGGATCCACTTCAAGACTTGTCCGCTCGCGCCGATATCTTTCCATGCTTGCCAATTTCGCCGCTCGCGGTGACGCATGTAGCTGGAATCCGGTGTGCAAGAGTCGGCGCGGCGGATTACTCCGTCATTCCTCCTTGTTGGCCTCGGTCTCCTTATTTGCCTTGACGATAGAGGGGAGGGGGCGGCCTCCCGTGCGGTCCTTAGGCTTGGCCTTATTTTTGTCCGGCATGTCCGGCTTATCGTTGGGCTTATCCGGTCTCTGCGGTCGAGGCTTGCCTTTCTTAAACTGTGCACCCGCTTGCGCTTTTGCAAGTGTTGTGATGCTGACTTCTAGTCGTTTGTCTTCACATGCTGACATGAGTCCGTCGACGGCGTTGCCTCCTCGGTCTACTGCGATGGCGTCGAAGTAGCGTGTGTACACGAGCCGCTCGGCAACTCGTTCTTCGCCATTGAGGATCTTCTTGACTTTGAAGCGCATGATGTAGGTGAGTCGCGCTTCCCCCGCTGAGGCCACGGCTTGATGTGTACGTAGCGCTGCGTCGATGAGGGAGTAGGCGTGTGCTTTCTGGTCGGGGGTATAGGTGACCGCGCAAATCGAATCCATAGCAGTTTCGAGTGCCGAGTTAGCGGCATGCGTAAAGATGCCATAGCAAAGCAGGTGTCGATACTCGTTGCGTGAGGAAATTTTGGCGGCTTCAATAATTTTTTTGACCACCTCGTCGTGACGAGGGTTCCACATGCACGGGGTTGTTGTGCCGGTGGGGGGCAGGCACTCCGCGAACGTACGGGACGCGTAGTCTGTCCACTCTATGGGGTCGATGTACTCCATAGGGTTGTCATTACTATCAGCTTGTAGAGCGTCGTGCTCGCGTCGTCCACCCGCAGCTATGTCGAAGTCGGCTGTGGGGTTGGCTTAAGTAGCCTGTTTTGTTGGCGCGGTTGAGACAGACAAAGATTCGAGCTAGGCTATTAATTGTTGTACAATATTTGCCAATAATTATAGTTGGTATGGTTGTTGCTCCGGCGCGGCACTAGGCGCAACGGGGGAGAGGTAGGCATACCATGCGGTCCGCCATCTCATCTCATTGAGTGTGTTTTCGTGCGTCGTGCATGAGACTCGAGTGATCAACACCTTGCGTGGCTAGCAAGAGCCACAATGCTGTTTGCGTGAGGGATAGCTCTCGCAAAAGGCAGAAGGTGGACACACAATCGCTGCTTGTGCGTCATGTAGTGTGCGGACATTTTATTATCCGTGCGCGCGTGCGCGCATGAACCGTTAGGGGAGTTGTACCGTCGAAGGTAACGCATGCTGTTACTGCATCATTCTTGCCATGTAGTTCAAACCTCTATATTACCAATATGACCAATAATCTTTGACCCGGCACTACCCGGCATAACCCTTACAAGGGGCAAGCACATTATTAAAATTGTTTGACAAGAACGAAGGGGGGGACTTTGTAATTTTGCCTCTTTATATGCATATTCTATATCGTCGATATATAGTACTTTACATAGTACTTCTCAGGTATAGACATAAGTACATTGTTTCTTAAGTTTTCGGTACTGCTACGGTACATGTACTACTACCCCCGCGAAAAAGTATTGTTATTGGCGGCCGATACGCGCCACCGACAGGTTAAGGGTTGAGTTTAGGGCGTAAACAATAAATCATATGCCCCACAACAAGCCTTGACCCTAGCCCTAAAGCCGATGCTAAGACTTTCGTTTCTACATTGCAATGACTCGAGGATGCTACGAATACGCGATAGTTTCATGTGAGGAAATTAGACAGCTTGTAAACTAAGATAACTTCTAATACTTTTCATATATTTCATTGAGCGTACACATGTGAGGAAGACATCATATGCGGTAGCCCCATGGAGGAGATATGGAAGTGGACAGCAACACCCACAACATGAACAAGCCTTTCTTGCAAATCGGAGAGTTCTAAGGCTAGGGATCAAGTGAATTTTGTCGATGTTGATGGTAATGATATTTTGCAACGTCGATGTTGATGGTATTGATATTTTGGATTGTCGATGTTGATGGCGTAGATAGTTTGAGATGCTGACATCGATGGCAATTTAAGCCGATATTATCGCCGATGTATCGATATTTGGGACGATATATCGATACCTCGGGCTTAAATAATCAATATTTTACAATTGTTTTGGTAATTTATGGCATTGATGCGATGAGCACTACTGCCATCGTGTCGATGTCGATGTCGCAACCTATCACATCGATGGCACTATCACTTGGTGATGATGATACTATCGACGATGCATCGATGGTTGATCCCTAGCTTTAGAGAGTTCGCAATCATAATGGGTGAAGATACAATATGCGAACCCAAAATATAAACATGAAATGCTATGCTCTTCTAGATTTTGACAAATTGGGACACTTCAAATATGATGACATGCTGCAACTTTGGACTTACGGGTCATGGGCAAGTCGCTGCTCGTAGAATTGAAATTGAAATTGTTTATAACAATTACCGGGGGAAACCGGCGGCTCTTTGTGGGCCCTCCCAGCTCCGCCATTTAGGGAACTTAGAAGCCGGGGCTAGACCGTGAACCTCCTAATCCTATTTTTTCAAAGTTAGTTGGATGTGTTTCACACCCCCCGGGGAGCTTGTCTCTCGTGTTGGTGGTGGTTGTAGGGGAGTATGTTAAGTGCGGGTATGGAGGGATGAGGAACGGCGTGATGTGCGGGATTTGAGGCCGTAAATGAAGAGGAGTTGGTCCAACCATTGGACACTATGCAAGTGGAGTTGTGAAAAGGTGCGTGTGGTGTCGCAGAGTGTTAAAGATATTAGTTTATCGGGATGAGGGTATGTGCGGAGTGTGAGGAGGGAGGTGAGGCTGGCGGTGGTGGATGTGTGGGGGGTGCCGGTGCGACTCATGACAATGGAGAGGATGTCAATATCAATACATGGCCATTGGCTACGTAGAGCGTTAGCCATAGGGGTGTATTTGTCGCGAATGATTTCCGCGGTGTGTGAGAGGTCATTCTATGTGCAGTTAATGCAGTACTTCCATTAAACGATCTGAATCTCTTTAATCGAGGAATGTCAACGGCTGGCGTTTGAGTGTCCGACGAATTTGGGTTCGAGGAGGCGAATGAAGTCATGACTGTGGGCGGAGGGTTGGAGTGAGGGAGGCAACAATTCACCGAGGAGGACAGTGGGGCAAGATGTGAGAGAGTCGGGGGATAAGCCTTCGTCGGCAACGATAAAGCGGGTGAGCATGTCAATGCAATGAAGGGGTTGGCAATCCCGGGGGACGGCGAAATGAAATAAGATTGTTTACATCAATATTGGACGAAACCGGTTGCTGTCTCTGGGCCCTCCATGCTATGCCAATTTAGGACTCATAAGATGTGGCTAGACCGTGAACCACTAATCCCAACCTCTCGAATGGCAGTAGCGATACCGTCTAAAACATAAACGTGAAAAGGTATTGTCTTCATACAAGTATGAAATATGAAATGTCGCTATTCTCTACGGTACGCGGCATGCTCCAGCCGCGGCGGGGGCGTTGATCAGCCAAGCTGGTCAGCTTGCGATTATCAAGTCCGGCATGCCTAACCTCTCCTTTTGTGCGACTCCGGTCGTGCCGGAGCTAGAGGGGAATGGCAGGCGAAAAGCCCCCTCGCTCGGGTCGTCGACGATCCCTTCTCGATCCACGAACACCCCCCGTATGAAATAATACTCGTTGCTCCTCCCTTCGCAACTAGCCACCTAGTCTTCCTTACTCCTTCGGGGGTTGGGAAGAAGAAATTCCTAAGCATGTGACGGTATCCGGCTGGCGCTGCTGCCTATGTGTCAAAGTTTTTTCTCCTTTCCCATGTCATTCGCCGTCTCTTTTCCAATACCCGACTGATCGCGTTGTGGCCGGCCGTACCCTCCCTCGGTGGTTGACGTTTTTAGAACCGCCTATACGAGCGGTGTGCCGCTACGATAACCCTGAGCACATTGCTTGAGGAGGCCTATCGACAACAAGGTACCGACTAGGGGAGGGGTTGGTCGAAAACAAGGATCGAGTCGCCGCTCCGCAAAATATGGTGGGTACCGAAATTTGAAATTTGAAATTAAACACTCCAATACCAGTATAAACCGGCTGGAGTCTCTGGCCCCCCCCTTTTGCTATGCCATACAGGACTTAGTAGACTGAGGTAGACCGTGAACCACTAATCCCAACCTCTCCAATGGCAGTAACGATACCGTCTAAAACATACTCATAAACAAGTACTGTCTGCATACATGTATGAAATATAAAATGTCGCTAGTCTCCACGATACGCGGCCTGCTCCAGCCGCTGCGGGGTCGCTGATCAGAAGAGCTGTCCAGCTTGAGCTGGTCGAGGCGAACCTGCCTTACCTCGGCTCCTGTGCGACTCCGGTTGTGCCGGAGCTTGGGGGGAAAGGCAGGTAAAAAAATCCCCCTCGCAAAGGTCGTCGTCGGTCCCGCCTCGATCCGTGCTCAACCCCGCCCGAGGTATTAGCCGCTCCTCTCGACGCAGCTCGCCACCTAGCCGAGTCTTCTCTCCTCCTTCGGGGGCTGAGAAGAGAAAAGAACTAGGCTGCAGACGGTGTCCGGCTGGCTCTCCTGCCTCCGAGCCAGATTTTCTCCTGTCCCCTATCCTTTTCCCGTCTGTCTCCAACACCTATATGATCGCGCTGTGGCCGTCCGTGCCCTCCCCCAGTGGTTTACGTTGTTAGGGGGCCGCCTTTACGAGCAGTGTGCCGTTACGATAACCCTAGGCACACTGCCTGAGGCAGCCTATCGATAACTGGGTACCGACTAGGGAAGGGTTAGGAAGAACACAGGGATCGAGTCGCCGGTCCTCAAAAGATGGTGGGTACGGGAATTTTTCCAAAAACCCCCCGTACCGGGCTTTTCCGGCGGCGGGTGATCCTAAGGACCGCCGCCGATAGACCGTGCCGCTCCTCCGGCTGCGACCAACCACCGTCCTGCGTAGCCTCAGGCCTCGCCCCCAGGGGAGATCCGAGGCGCTCGCAGGGCTGGCGACTGCTAGCGAGCGCCGTCCCTAGCGCTGCTTCCCAGCTGTCCGCCGCCAGCTCCAACACCTTCGTCCCTCCGCTGATCCGTCCGTACCCCTCTTCGCCAAAAAATATTTCGCAAACGCCGCCCCCGCCCCATCGTCGGAAGAGTATCTGCGAGTATTTAGTCGCGGAAAGACATATCGGACTGGCCGAGCGGGAGATCCATGTGTTGGTGTACGGATATTATGTTTTTCCAAAACCCTCCGTACAGGGCTTTCCGACAGCTGCTGATCCCGCGGATCGCAGCTGCCGGTACCTCGTTTAGCCCCCTACCGTGCCAGGCCTGGCACGGCTATGGGGTTACCAGCGCCCACCGCGTGGAGGTAGAGGTAGGTGCCGACGGGCCTGCGAGCGCACCCCCCTCCGGGGCCGCCGCCGCTGCGCCGCCGGCGGGCGCCTGGGTACCGAAATGTTTATTCGAAAACCCCTAGTACCGGGTTTTTCCACCGGCAGTTGATCATGTGGACCTCCACCGCCATGCCGTGTTGCTCCTCATGCTGAGACCCTCCACCGGCATGCGTAGCCTCTCGCCTCCCCCCCAGGGATGACTCAAGTCCCACATGGTTGGTCGGTTGTCATAACCCATGCCCAAGCGTTGCTTCCGAGCTGTCCGCTGCCAGCTCCTACGCCTACCGCCCGTACCCTCGTCGCCGCAAAACGACCCCTCAAACAAACTAACAAAGGTCCTGCCCGTAGACAAGAAAATTTACAAGGAGTATCCAATTTTAAAAAGGAATATCAAACTAGCCGAGCCGGAGATCTTGATAGTGGTGTACATATTATATTTTAAAATCCTTCCGTAATGAGGCTCCCGACAGTTGGTGATCCGCGGATCGCAGCCGCCGGATTTCACCCCACCTAGCCACCAACCGTGCCAAGCCAAGCACGGCTATAGGGCTACCAGCGCCCACCACGAGGAGGTGGGGGTGATTGCCGACGGGCCAACGAGCGCACCCCCCTCCGGGGCCGCCGCCGCAGCGCCGCCGGCAGGCGCCAAGGGGGGTGGTGATGATAGTGGGGGTGCCGAAAGATTTGTTGGGTTTGTTACCAAAGTCCGCTGTGATGGTTCCCACCTTCCGCCGTTGTGACGTTCCAAGAGGGAGAGTAATAGTTGGAGGGCGTTGTTGTGCCGGTCTTGTCCGATTCCCGACATCGAGGGGCAGTTGCATGCCATGTGCGTGTTGTAAGTGAGTTGCCCGCACATGGGGCAGTGGGGGTTGGGGCTGTGCAACATGAGGTGGGTGTTGTGCACCCCCCCACATAAATTCAACATGTTTATGTGCTGTGAATTGAATATAGGTGAGGGAGGTGCGGTTTTTGTGGAACGAGAAATCTGCTCCGTTTGAGGTGGCGCGGGCAAAGAGGGCGCCATGTTTGGCGATTTGCGAGAGGGGTGTGTCAGTGTGTTTGATGTAGTATTTGTTTGCGTCTTGTTTGATGTTGGTGTATATGTAAGGTGTGGGTTCTCCTTGCGTTTGAGGTATGAGTGTGTAGGGCCAAGTCGAGATGCCTATAGATACGTCTAAACCTATGGTGCAAGTTGTCGGGTTCGTGTCCATATTCTACTTGATTGGCTAGCGCGTATGCGTGGTCGTTGCTGAGAGAGTGGTTATGTGCTTTGATTTTGCCTAGGTGGGGGCGGATGCCGGGTGTGCATCTTGAGTGGCCGATGTGGGTGATTAATTCGAGGGTGTCGCGGTAGATGTGGTGTCGGTAGGCAGTGGGTAACGCATGAATCCTTGCATAAGGCTTAGAGACTAGCGAGCATGCGCTGTCGGTGAGGAGGTGGGTATGGCCGAATTGGAGGGCTATGCCGATTCCCGCTACTTCTCCTCGGCTAATGGTGTCGAAGGGGGGAGTGGAGGTTACCAGAAATTTGAAATGGGTGTCCGTGGCAGGGTGGGTAGCGGCCGCTCCTAGTGGGGAGGAGCCGCCCTTTTTGGAGCCGCCCGTGTTGATGAAGTCCTGCCAATTAGGTAGTAGATGCATGTCGAGAGTGGTGTGTATGTGTGGAAGAGGGACGAAGGTGGTGGGTGGGTGGTGGGAGTGGGGAGGTATGTGTCGTACATGGATTTGAGAGTGTTGTGGAGGGCTGTCATGGCCGTGTGTGAGGGAAAGAGGATAGAGCGAGGCGGTTGACGACGAGGTAGATACACTCTTCCCATAAAGTCCGTTACTAGCGGCACGTATTTAATTACCCGCCACGCACTGCCGCGATGGCCATGCAACTCGATTGGGGGGGTAGAATAATGAGTTTCGAACAGCACACCACGGCGCGCTATTCGCTGACGTGAGCACATTTACCGGCACGCCCCAGTTATTGTGGGCACCTACGTTGGATTTTCGGCCCATATTTTGCGGGCCGAAATTCGTGCATGTGCAGGTTATGCACGCCTCTATGCGTGGCTCGGCACACGTAGTGGTGCGACAAGCCGGGAGACTACTCGACATTGGGTTCTCAGCATGTTTGCACAATTGCACTACTATCCGCCGACTGTGTTGCGCCCGGCCGTCTACAAAGCGGCGACACCGAGAATGGCATGTCGTGTGCACTGGTGTTTCTTGCCACGTGCCCGAAAATACCACCAAGGAGCACGGGGTGGGGGGCTATTGGGCTTGAGGGGCAGTTGACTTGGAGTGTAAGCACCCTGGCGCGCGGATCGTTGGCCTTAGAAACTTGCGCATCGCCGGGCGTGAAAAATGGCGAGGGGCTTTCAAAGGACCCTAGCACGGGCCTTCATCTCGCCCGCGGCAAAGGGCACGGCACCATGCCATCATGGGGCATGAAATGGGCAACGCCGTGGATAGAAGAAATATAGAGCGCTGATTGTTGAGCGTATTAGCGGAGCGGGTATGCGGGCACCACCTGTCTAGGGGTTGCTAGCCCCGCGCGAATGTGGCAGATTTTGAAACCCTAAAAGCTTTATTTGGCTGTACGATAAGGCTAGGGATCGATGGTATCGTCAATATTTTATAAGCGCATTTCGCTGCGATTTCGGGCACATTTCGCATTCGGGGTCTCCGAAACCACCACGAAATATGTCGATATTGTCCGGATGATATCATCGATCCCTAGCCTTACTGTACGAGGGCTTGGATGACATCGGACGGTGGATTTGACGCCAAAACCGGCCGGTAGGCGTAAATTAAGTTGGAAAAGAAGAACTCGCAAAAAAGGAAGAAGTTACAAGAAAAGAGCAAGGGCTTCCACTTGCAACTTGGTTTGCTCGAATCGGACACTGTACGGCGAAGTTAGATTTTCTAAAGCCCCCCAAGCTGTGGTTTTCCGGCCTAGAGCCCACCCACGTCAAGCATATTAACGGCACATGCCATCACACCCACGTGCTCCCATGTTTGCGGACAACATGCTGGGATCATAAAAACCGCATGTTTTTTGCCGCCCATTTCGGGATTTTTCACGAGCCAAAGTGTGGCAAATCCGAATTCCTGGGCTCCCGAATCTGGGTATACCCCGATTCGGGGTTGGGCCGGAAACCCTAATACGTCATATCGTAGCCGTGACGGGCCCCATTTGTGCCCCGCCTCCCCCTTAGCCTCACCGTCAACACAAGTTTCGGCTTGCCTTTTCAACGAGCTAAAGTACAGGTAAACCCTAGAAACCTTACATGGTAAACAACCGGTCTACGCGAAAGGCCCCATTTCACTCGTAACGGACTTTATGGGAAGAGTGTATGCTCTTAGTCGTAGTTACCATGTGCAAACCAATCTTGTGTGTCTTTAGCCTATTACGTTGGCGGAATTGATGAAAGTTTGAGAGCCCTATGTTGTGAACTCATGCAAGAAATATGTATATTTTCAGTTTTATACCAATGTTATTCAAGCCTCCGCATCAAACATCGATGTATTCATGGGATCATGATGCAGTCGCCGCATCATGCGCATCGATGCCTCCACGACTTAGTGTCCTATCTTATCAATGCATCCATTGACTAGTGCCAAATTTAATCAATGTGTTCACGAACTAGTGGCCTATTCACTCAATGCGTCCATGAAATAGTGGTCTATTCTATCAATGCGTCCATGAAATAGTGTCCTATTTCATCAATGCATCCACGAAGTAGTTATGTATTTAATCTGTGCAAAACGAAATAATTAGTATACATTTCCGGGACATCGGTCGCATGGATGCATCTCAATAAAAAATCTTTAAAAGGTTGCTTAAAAGTCTGTAGTAATATAGTTTTGCTACTTAATTGTGTTCACGGGCATCCTCCGGTGAATATCCGGCTCGTCATTCTATCAAAATTGTATGTGTGAGGAGACCGATGTTGATGCATCAATGCATTCGTCCCGCATTACCCGCATCAATGCATCCACGAATTACTACCCTACTTTATCGACGCGTCCACGAATTAGTGGCATCTCTAGTAAGCATTGCGTCCACGAATTAGCGTCCCATTTAATAGAAGCATCCACGAATTAGTTACATATTTAATCGATGCATCCACGAATTAGTGTTGTAACAAACCGATGCGTCCATGAAGTAGGAGAATAATAAAACTGATGGTGCATCAGTATGTGATCCATTGCAGTTGATACTTGATCTCTATTATTTTTGGCTAATGCGGAGGCTTAGCAATATTAATATGCAAGATAAGCGGGTGTCTATGTATGGAAGTGGCAATGGTTGGGGTAGGGGTAGAGGCCATACTAGGGGGGATGGGTTAGAATTTATCTACGCCATGACGGTATTGTTATGACAATATTGTGCTTAATGCACTACTATTGCATGGACGAGCTACTTCTTCCCCGTGCCCCCGCATCCACAATTGAAAAAAGATGCCGGTTAAGCAATTGTAAGAGATGGCACAGTAACTACAAGATAGATTACAATAGACGGGCAAATGAAAAATATGCACTTGCCAGCGTTCTCTTTTAACATTTAACACATGCAAAAAGTATTTGGAATAGCATGATGTTTTGCACGGTTTGTGTGTGATGGTGTGTGTGTGTGTGATGGTATGTGTGTGTGTGTGTGTGTGTTTGTGTGTGTGTGTGTGTGTGTGTGTGTGTGTGTGTGTGTGTGTGTGTGTGTGTGTGTGTGTGTGCGTGTGTGATGGTGTGTGATGGTGTGTTTGTGTGTGTGTGTGTGTGTGTGTGTGTGTGTGTGTGTGTGTGTGTGTGTGTGTGAGTGAGGGATGAGTATTACTTAAATGCATCCATTATGTAGAAGTTGTCTCTGAATATCTTTAACGCGAACACATTTGCGAGGCTACGGGGCCATCGTGATTCTGAAGTCGGCGACGAAGCAAAACGGTTGGGTGCTCATGAAGCAAATATATCAACATGGATTTTATGTATAGACTATATGGAGAGCCTCCGCGCTAGCAACTCATCCGCCCTAGCATAAACCATGATGACATATAAAACAAGCCACGATCCGGGTGTCACTAACGGGGTGGTGGAAAGAAACCGTCGCGCCAAATGCCATGGTTGGGGTAGGAGCAGAGGTCGTGCAACGGGTTGGCAACAAGAGTAGAACCCACATTTCGGTGCTATAGTTTCCTTGATATCATGATTAATGTCCTACCCAATTCCCCCTCCCCGTGCCCCCTCGTCCATATGTGCTCGAACGTGCATGCTATGCAATGGGAATGTCGTTCGCAAAAAACTCTGTGATAAAAGAAAAGTGCGTACGGGCACGAAACACAATGACATGGAAAGTGGGAGGGGAAACAAAAGGGCAACAGTGACAAGAGGAAACACAATGACATGGTATTATATAGTATTATAGTCTGCTTAAATACTACAATGAAGTTAGAGCCTTTTTTGAATGGGGGGGGGGGGACCTAAAACAGTACATTACACCATACTGGCTTGGCGGAATGTACCACCAACAAAAGCGGTGGTACATGTACGTGCAAAACATTACTGCTGGCTATTGAATTTAGTAATTAAATATGCGGCACGTATATAAGCGGTGATGCGCAAAGGGTCATAATCGAGCAGCAAGTTGCGCGACCGGTCGACCGATAACCCTGACCACGGACGGCCACCGCAGCTCACAGCATATCAGAAAGCAGGCACGCACTCGACACGGCTTCAGAGGCACTTGCGTTTTCCCGCTTTTCGTGAATTTTGATTTGGTGAGCGCGCGTGAGACGCAACTCCCTGTGGCGCGCGTTTTGGAAGCAACATCGCAGGCGGTTGCGCTTCCGCAAGTGCCCGACGTTGGGGGTGGGGTTTGGTGGTTGCGCGGAAAACGCGAGCAGCGCACCCACATAATCGGAAAAAAGTGTGCAGTCGCGGCCTCAGTATACTTCGAATGGCTTGCCTTGGGTTGCATCACATAGCTTGCCAACCGTGATCCTATTTCGCAAGGGAGTTTCCCTCGTGACCGATAACAAATTGGGTTACAGCAGAGCAGCAGTCGTTTCGTTCCGGGTGTAACTAACAGCGCATCACAGGCGGGTACGGGTACGACAGAAAATTACTTTCGATATAGTCGACATGTTCTGCGAGTCTGCGCCGCCCTTGCCCTCCTCTCTCTTTCACCGCCGATGACTAAAGCATTGAAGCCGTGCGCTATCAATAGTAGGACTAACGAGCGTCTGTCGGGGAACACGCATGAAACAGTTGCTGCATTGTAGCGTCAAGCGTTGGGGGAACGGTGCTGCGTAGGGGTACTGTACTGCCCGCTGTACGAGCTTATAACATCTCGCTTGTCTGCTTTCTTTTTCAGCCGTTTAACGTGAGCAGCATCGAAGCGCGTAGCCACGGCGTGCGCATGGCTACGAGTCTTTGAGCAGTATAAAGTGGGCTGGCGTTCAAGAACGACTGCAAGCTCCACATTAACACCAGGTATGTCCCGGCGACCACCCCAACTCGTAATCCCGGCGGCACTGTTCGGCCCATTCAACAGCGATCGCGTTCGCTAATCGCGATCCGCCGAACCGAGCTTGGAGAGTCAGGACGAGATTTTATGGAGGCACGGAAGGGAATTTACTTGTGGCGTGGGGTCTTCGACTGATTGGAAGGGCAGCCAAAGACAATTCGAGGCGAAGCAGGCTTTTCTCGTCTGTGATATACGTCGCTTCCGAGTTTTGACGAGATTCTAGTCCTCATATCGTTTGCTGATCGTAGCGTCCCCTTCCTTGCCGGCCTATTTTAATTTTTTTCTACTTCCAACTGACGTCGTGGACTGTCGAACTTTGTCTATGGTGCTTAAAGGAAAATCAAGGGCAGGGGCGAGGCTGTTCGGGGGGAGGTCTTTCTGACGTCATGGCCTCCACCTCCACCTCGACATCACCGGCGGTGGCAAACAGCGCGACCCATCCTCCGACGACGAGAACCAGTTGCCTGGCGTCGTGGCATCCGTGGCGTAATACCCGAGCCCTATGGCCCAGCAGCTCGGAGCGGCAGCGCCGGCTACCGGTGCTGGACGGTGTGCGGTTGGTGGCGATAGCGTGGGTGATTCTCGGGGAGGCGGTCTCGGCCGCCTTCCACCCGCGCCCGCCCCCCCGCTCCACCTTCATCGCGAGCGTTCAGTACACACTCAACGCGGATCTCGCCTACGACCTGCTCCTGCTAGTGTCGGGCGTGGTAATGACGAGTCTGGTGCTAGCGGAGGTGGAACGCACGGGGGGGCTCAACGTCCGCGCGTTCCTCTTCCGTCGGTGGCTCGCTCTCTGGCCCGCGCTCGCGCTCGGCCTGGCCGCCACCGTGGCTCTGCTCCCCTCCATGCGACCCGCGTGCGCCGCGGAGTGGTGGGCGGTGCTTTTGTTTGTAAACAATTACTTTGGCGATCTGCAGTGTATGCCGCAGACGTGGCTCGTAGCAGTACTTGCGCAGCTTTACCTCCTCACCCCCGCCCTCATCTACCTCTGCGTTAACTACCAGGTGCCCCCCCTTTCCACTGTACATTGAGCAGTACTCTGAACAGGGTAGTAACTCGATTTTCTGATCAATCTAACAGCTGGAACAATCTATTTCTGATGCCGCGCTGTGCTTTACAGACACGTACTTTACGACAGAATATGTCGAGCTACATCCTCCTCCTCTTCCTCTCCGCCTCCTCCATCTTTGCCTCCTGGCTCTTCTACGAGGTATGCCCCCCGTCCTTGCGCCACTTTGCTCTCACCCCAAGCCGAAAAGAAATGCCTTGACACCGCCACCAGTACCAGTCCGGCCGACCGTTCCTTATTCCCGACTGTGTCTCTCCAATAAGAATCACGGGCTCGAGCTATGATTAAATCGACGTCTGCACTAAGTTCAAAATCGACCGTGCTTCCCATTATGCCCGTACACAAACACAAGCGGCTGTCGAATAAAAGGCAGTTTGTTCCCTGCCAGTCCCATATCTCGGGGGCGCAAAAAAAAAAAAAAAAAGAAGGCAGTTTGTCATATTTTGGTTTGTTTATTTCGTCATCATTAATTGGGGCATCATCACGCTTCTGTATCGACTCATCTCCAATATCGTCGTACCCGTACCTGTGTGAGGATGCCGTCTGCTCACCACCTGTAAGGATGTCGAACATGCGATTTCCCGTGCGAGCTTGAAATAGTCTTTCGACGTCCCTACCCTCGTTCCTCTCTTGCCTGTGCGCATGCCCATGGAATTTATACCATTGATGGCCGCGTGACCGATAGTATTGGCTTGCAATAAGACCAATTTTGATTTTCATTTAAAACCTGTTTTATTATTTATCGCCCCTCCCATTCATTCTGTGCATTGTAACGAGACAGGATGTACACGATGTTATTTGTGATTTTTTCAACCTTACTCGCATTAATTTTCCTCTTTAATCGAGCGTTCCGACTTTATCGAGTGCCTCTTTTTCTGGCTTCATCGATTCATCTCATTCTCATCTCATCCCCCTTACTTACCATATAATAGAGATACCAGCAAAGGAGTTTGAATTTGTTTATTGCGAGCTCTGAGCAGATTTGACGACACTATTTCTGCTCGTCATTTATTGTTTGTACAGATTTGGGGCGACTCTTTTGTGTATCGGCCCCAAAAGTGGCCGCCCGGGCCGTACTTCAAAGCGGTCGCCCTCCGCTGGTCGCCCTACCTCGCCGGCGTCGCGCTGGCGCTGCTAAAGTGGGACAGCAGCAGTGCGGTGGAGGACGAACGCTCGGCGCGCATCAAGCGGGCGGAGGGGATGCCCATCCACGAGCGCATCGCTGAGCGGGTAATAATAATATCGGGCCGCCAGAAAATTGCGCATTCACCTCATTTATTGTTATGATTATGCCCGTTCAACTTGTAATCCTGACATTCGATGTGTCCTACCAATAAAAATGCAGACCTGCGCATCAAACTTGTAATCCTTTGCTGGTAATGAATATATATTTATTTTATTTTATACGCAATAAGAACAGTATTTGATTTCCTCAAATGGGTCTCATCTTTCGCGGACGTTGGCAAAGTTCACCTGAGAACCGGCCTTAGCTCTTTCCCCAAATAAGTCCCCCAAAAACGCACCCGAAAAAAAAATGCACCCAAAGTCGCACATCCGATGATATCACGCCTGACTCACAAAAATTGAAATCACCAAACGCAAACTCAAAATAAACATTTAATGCGTGAAAATGTCATGTTCAAAACTTTTCTTGTGGAGTCCATCACAACAAATTCAGCACTTGACTAGCTGTTGCTGCCCTCGTACCCGTCCTGATACTCTTAGGTCTTATAAACCCTAAATTTTTACTACCTGACGGGAATACAGAACGCATTCCCTTGCAACGCACTCAACTTGCGATTCCCTTCCGGACCACCCCACTGACCGCCCACCCCCCCTTGCCCTCCACAACAGCAACCCATCAGCTGCACCGACGTGACCCGCGCCATGCTGGACGCCCTGGCCGACCTCCTCTGCCTCCTGCTCCTCCTCTGGATCACCCTGCAAGGGACGCAGCAGTCCGTCGCCTTCCTTTCCCTCATCCTCCGCGTCATCTACGCCTGGACGGCAGCCCGCCTCCTCTACCGGTAGCCCCCTCCCCCCGCCTCTCCCCTGTCTTCGCACGCAATGATTAAACGAAAGGCATAAAATATGAGTAAAGGCGTCTGCCTGGCTTTGGAGAGACATTTGGAGGTTAAGTACGATGAAAGCATTAAGTATAGGGGACATTGACTTGAGTTGAGTGTTTGGCAGCAGTCGCTTCTTTTGTAACAAAAAGGATAGCCCTAAGAATTAGGTGCTGTCATTTTGGCATCGTTCCAATGCCGCGTCGTTTGCTTAGCCATTTCAGAGATTTGAGGCGCACTTTGTCAGTTTTATGCGCACACACCTTTGTATTGTGTTGTGCGACAATCCGACGCCAGCCAGCCACCAGCCCCGCCTTGTCGCCATGCCATTCTGTCACTCGAGCTGCGCAGTGAAGGTGACAATAGACCCTGACACCTCTTATAATCATTATGCCTCAGACTGCTCTGCGGCGCGTGGAAACCGTTGGGAAGGGTGTTGTCGCTGCCCATCGCCTACACCGGCTGCCAACTTGCCTTCCCCGCGCTCATCATCCAGGCGAGCCCACCCCCCCCCCGTCGAAAGGCAACGGCCGCGAGGCGCCGTGAAAGTTTTGTTGTATGTGGATTGTGATATGTCCGCCATTTGAAAGCTATATTTGTAATCAAACCAAATTATTGTGCATTGCGTTGTGATTTCTTGTGTTTTCTGTAAATACTTTTAAATTCATATTGTCTCGGCGTTGAAAGTAACAGTACGCAACGCTGTATGAATTTGATTACAGGTTTCCATATCTTTTCTTTCTCCCCCGCCTTACAAAATATTTCACAGCGAAATGAGCGTTGTACCCCGCTGTACCCCCCTTTCCGCAGAGTGTCGTCTACTTTGACGTCCGTGGAATGTTAGGGCTGCCGCACAATGTGGCCTGGGAGCCCTTCACACAGGCGGCGGGCCTCGTCGCCATCGCCTTCCTCCTCTTCATTGCAGCCGTGAGCGCCCACACAGACACACAAACAACCGCTCTGCCCGTTTCTCCCTATTTCCAACTTTAGGGTTTTAAGAATTTAGGGTTTTTGATTAGGGACGACCACCGTTTCTGAATGGCTTCACTCCATAATGTATAACCAAAAGCCCTCGTTCGCGGATGGTGGCAAATGTCAGTGAAGAAGAAGAATGCCTTGTAATGTGCCTTTTCGTTCTATAATAATGTGCTTCACGCGCAATTTTTTTTTGATAAGGCTCTTCACGTCAAGTACCCGTAATTCATTAGATATTCTGAGGCCGTCGCTTTCCAGTTGTGCTGTCATTCCTGTCGCACAAGGCCGCATGGGCCACCCCTCGAGTAATGCCGTGCACGCGCTGCTTAAGTTCGCAACAGTCGAGCAAATGTGCCTGTCTCCGGACATGATAGCCCAATTCAGTGGGTTGTCATCCGAGGGAATAGTTTCTTATAATGGAATCACAAGAATATCGCCGCAAAACTAGAATATTAGGAAAATACTATTTTGCGGCAATATAATTTGCAGTTATATAAAATACTGCTTTGCCGCAAAGTACTAACGCGAAAGTCCGCGGTCCCGACGAGCTCGTAACTGTCCGGCTATTTCAGTGCTCCCGTCTCGACTTGCTCTCCTCGCCAGTTGTGTCCTTGCTCGAGGTCCGCTCCCTGATCGCGTTATGCCTCTCTCATCGCAGTACGCCATGGGCGGATACGCGGTGTACCTGATTCTGCACAAGCCGATGCTCAACATTCGCCCCGCGCGCCAAGCGGACCTCCCACCGCCGCCGGAAGCCGCCGACTCGGCCCCGCCGCCGTGCGACATCCCCTGGCCGCTGCAGCGCCACAAGAGCCGCGAGAGCATTCAGGTGCGACATATCGCCCGCCCAGCACTGCAACGTCACCCGTACCGTTTCACTGCACGGCACATTATTTACCACTCCGACGACAGCAGCAAACACCCTTAGTCGCTCGTGGAAGAATTGTTTTTGCGTTTGTTTTTACTCACGACAAAATTATCGCAGCACGACAACTCTGCGATCCGCGACTGTCTTCCTTCTGTGAAATTTATGTCCAGCTGCAGGACATGATTTTCCTCTCGTGCACATAACCTGCTTGGTTTAAGCGCAACGATGAAATAATTATGTCAGCATCATTTTGTCGATTACCGCCATTGCTGTTTTGTGTTAAATCCTCTGTCTCGCATATGCATCGAGTCCGGAACTACGACGAATGTACCACGCCCCAGAAAGTTCATTGCATTAAGTAGAGCACGCTTAAAGAGATCAGCCTTGAAATCCTTAATTTGTTTGTTTGATTTTATTCGCCTTCTATCGTTTGCCAATGATCGATATTTCTTTCAGAATTTGCAGTCCATGGATACGCTAAATTCACAAGCAGTGCTTACTTGCACAATATATTTTCCACCAATGCTCGCTTTCTTGAATTGCGAAACGATGATACACTCGCATCCAGCTTTCCACTTCCCCTGTCCTTGCTCATCTTGTTCTTCTTGTAACCAATACTACTCGCATCCAGCTTACCAGTACCATTATGTCGAATTGATTATTGTCAAATTACAAGATTACAGGAAATATATTAACTATGCGATAAGGATGTTGTTAGTGTTTCGGAGTCATTTTTTAAATGTAATAAACTCGACTGCTTGGTGGTTGGTGGTCTGCAGGGGATATCGTCCGCGTACGCCGGCTTTGGCTCCCTCCCCGAGCAGAGCGTGCGCGCGGTGCACGAGACGGCGGTGACAGTGCTCAGCGGCACACACAGCGAACTGCGAGTGTTTCCCAACCATTTCGTGCCGGAGCGGGGGACGACCTACTTCGACGGCGGCCAGCCAGCGCCGGAGACCCCCGGTGAGTCTCATGACAATACTTTCGGCAATATGTGAAACCTGATTACAATTGTTTTCTGCTCGCTCGTCGAATAATGCTTCACATAGTTAATTTGATTACGAATTTGATATTGAGTATTGTTTACAAAATATACTGGGTCTTAAGGCGATGTGCAGTGAGCTACCTTTTTACTTGATTACACATGTTAAAATGCTTTACAACAATTCAAAAAGTTTTTAATTGATTTTTTGTTTTTATATTTATTAAAAGCCATTTGATTTTCGTCACTTTGTCGCCCTCTGACGCTGCCATGCGACCACCGCTGACCGACCTCAGACGGCTATTGGGTCCTCACCGTCGTGACCGCCTACAACGAGGGCGGCGAGGAGATGGCAGACACGCTCATCTCGCTGCACGAACAGGCGAAGCACCTGCCAAAGGGGCAGCGCCTGCACGTCCTCATGGTCTTCGACGGATGGAACAAAATGTCGTCCTCCATGCGAAGGTGACAACATGAAATGCTACGCACAACAATGCTACGCCCGAAAACAATACAAAATGATTGTTCGATCGCCGTCACAATATTTCGTCGGTGCAAGTTTACATTTTTAATATAGAGCGCGCATTGAAGATACTGCGACAATTATTATGATTAATTCGAAAGTGAGAACCGCAAAAAACTATAAAAATGCGAATAATGACTCTCTTTAATCTTCCATTGCAAATATTTTTTGCTTATTTTGGCAATCATTCTAAACCCGTTTCCTCTGTTTTTCATGTGCTGACCCTCCCATCCTCTCTTTTTGCTCTTGTCGCCCTGTGGCCGCGCTTTGTAGTTACCTGCAGCGATTGTACCCGGGTGCCGAGGCAGAGCAAGTGAGGGCGGTGGAGCAGCAGCAGATGGGCGGCGCCTCCCGCCGCTCCCTCCCCAGGTCCCCCATTCACTCCATTCACCCCCCTCTCGTCACCGCCCTCGTCTCTCCCCTCCCTGCGCGCCTTCCTCAACACATTGTATTCACTCTGCCAGCAACCTGTTTGTGGGTTGAGTGTTTTCAAGCCATTTTTTGAGTCTCATTGCCGATTTTCGGAATGTTGGTAATCGCAGTGTGATGCGTTCATGTAAATGTGTATTTGTGGCATCATCCATCCTATTTTGTGTGTGTTTGTGTGTGTGTGTGTGTAACATTGTGTGTGTGTGTGTGTGTGTGTGTGTGTGTAACATTGTGTGTGTGTGTGTGTGTGTGTGTGCAAAAGTGTGCGAATGTATGTATACGTATTTTGTGTGAGTGTGTGTGTGTGTGTGTGTGTGTGATTTAGTTTGTGTGTGTGCGAATGTATGTAGATGTGTGTGTGTGTGTGCAAAAGTGTGCGAATGTATGGATACGTGTTTTGTGTGTGTGTGTGTGTTTGTGTGTGCTTGTTCATTCTGTTTCATTTATTTAAGGATAATTTGATCAATATGAATCTTACCGATTTATTTTGATTTAGGGTTTGTCCGCGGTGGCTGCGCATTTGTTGTGCCACTGTTGCATCAATAGTATTTGCTCACTCTTTGTTGTTACCCTGCGTCCGCAGATGGATGGACGCCATCGACAGCACCCAACTGGCGGACTGGTACACCGCCGCGCTGCCGGTGACGTACACGCTGCAGCAGCAGGACGGCGAGGGGGGGGTGGTGCCCGTGAGCATCGCGCCCGGCCGCGACATGATGGTCTCCGCGCTCGTCAAGTTTGACAACCGCCGGAAACACAACTCGCACGAATGGTGCGCCCAAACATTTGCTAATATTTACAGACAATATTTGCAACGTAAAAGTCTCGGACGGAAATTGATGTTTGATGCTCGGAAACAAAACTGTCGAGCTTATCGCCGTTTCCGTGAAATATAGCCACTGCCGACTAAAACAGTGTCACCCATTTTAATGAATGAAGCACCTCCAATTTAAAGGAGGTAATGATTATGTGTTTCCTTTGTCTTTCGCTTTTCGAATTATTTCATGAACAACATAACTCTTCTCGTCGCAGCTCTCAATGTTACGCACAGGCGGCTACAGACCGTCACAGTCGATTTATCGATTTTGCTCTGTCATCCATTAAATCAAATGAAGCGTCGTTAATTGATTGAGGTGCCTATTAAATGTGTTTTTGTGTTTGTTCAGAAATAATACCATTGACATCCAAACAAAAGGCTATCTCTAGTTTCTGTCTCTGTCGAACCCTTATTAATCGCCTGCGACACTCAATCAATCTTTTATTTCTAATTTCTTTGATTTAATTTTCGCATTCGTTTTAAAATCGAAAAAAGTGCAGTTTACAATATTATTACCATTAGTACTAGAATTTTTTTGGTGACCCCGCCTTACATATTGTTATTTTTACCAAGTTCCATTTTCGCTGAACCCAGGTACCTCCGTACCTTTGGTAAGCAGTACCCGTCGCGGTACATGTACCTCACGGACGTGGGCACCACCGCGGACCGCTTCTGCCTCCCGCGCCTCGTCTCCTACATGGACGTCAACCCCGACTACGTCGCCGTCACCGGCTTCCAACGCGTGCAGGTCCGTCGGCCATGTTAGGGTCTCGCCGACCAGCCTAACCCTAATATGTAAACCCTAAATTGTTTTGTATCAAGCCCTAGTCGAACACATTTTTGTTTGGACCGTGAAGCCCGCGTCCGAAACAATCTCATTTATAAGGGGATATTTAGGATTGCCAGAACGTTTCATTGCACACGTCTTGCTCACAAACAAGTGCATGAATAGATCAAATTGAAAGTCATTACATTTTGACAAATTCAAATGAAATGTCAAAATTCAGGAACAAAATCAGTCACGTTAATTTCTTTTACAAAGGTTGTACATGATCTTGAAAAAGGTTCGCAAAGATTCGACATGTCAATGTAAGCATTCGTTTCTTTCTGATGCGAAATTGGATTTTTTATGTTGGTGAATTGAGGAAATACTTTGCATTTGCCCTTTGTGCTGCGTCTGAACGAACGACTGGTGTGCGGCTGCTGCAGAGGCTGCGCCGCGGGTCGACGCTGGTGCAGCACCTTCAGCGCGAGGTGCAGGCGTACGAGCTGGGCCCCGGGATGTGCCACAATGTGAAGGCGAGTCAAGGGTTTATGGGCTTTCAGCTCATCCTGTGCGGCCCGTGCCAAATGGTGCGCAGCTGCGACGTGCTCCAAGAGCCCTTCCTCGACGCTTTCTTCGACATGATCAACAAAGACTCCGTACGCGCCCCTCCCCAACCATTCCCCTCGTCACAATCATGTTAATGTCTTTATAATTTTTTTGCAAAATAATGGTTCGAGCTTGTTACAGTACAAAAAAATAAAAATGTCGCATGTCCATTTCGCCCACCCAACCATTAGCCCCCATTCGATATCATACACTCAATATGTTTTCCAGCAGTCCGACGTTGCGCTCTCAGCAGAAACATTGCCTAAAAATATCATTTTTTTGAAAAGTTTTCCAAAATATTATGTGAATAAATTGTTTGCTTTGGTTGTGTGTGAATTGCGCTGCGAGGCATATGTCAGAAATGCTCGTTAAGACCCGCGCTGCAAAATGTGTCTGTTTTTGTGTATTTCCCGACCTCCCATTGAAACCCTATCGAAGCTCGTTAGGTTATGTATATCTCTAAAACAACATTACGCAGTGCAGTTTCTTACGGACCCACGAGAAAGTTGCGCACACTCTTCGACGACGTTTCCAATGTGGCTCAGTTTGTCTCGTTAATTGCCCCTTTTTATATTTCTTATGGCTTATGGGGTTTCTTTTCGCCTCTTCTTTCATAATCGTTGCAACTGTTGTGTTGGGTCGGGCAGGTGGAGTCGGGCATCCTGCACGCCAACCTGGCGCTCACGGAGGACATGGCGTTCGGATGTTACCTCTATGCGATGACGCCCAACAAAAAGACGGGCTACGTGCCGGTGCGCCGCCTCGTCCTCATCCCCCCTCATCCCTTGTTTCCCTCTGCTCGCATGTCACTGCTTCGGCCATTTCTCAGACATTTTATTCCATTTGTATTCATATCTGACGGCACTGAGATTCGCAACGGTTACGTTTCTGCATTTCTGCTAAATTGCGGGCGTGTGATTTTTGAAAATAATGTCCGATTTTGATGAAAAGCATCGTAGGTCTCCACTCTAAACCGTAAAACCCTTAAAACTAGGTTAAGCTTATGGGCATTTTTTCTAATTGATCAGAAACACAGGTGCTCACTCCAGCCCCCCCCCCCTCGACCAGGACGCCTACTTTGACTACGACGTGGAGACCGCGCCGGATCGTCTCTTGAAGCAGCGGCGGCGGTGGAACAACGGCATCGTCGCCGGCATCCATTACCTCATAAACCCCTTTGGCCAGCTGTGGGGGCTGTCCACAAAGCCGTGGCACCTCAAGCTCTGCAACCTTCTGGTCATGTGCCAGCAGTACATCTTGGTCATGACGGTGCGCGGCTCTCACTCCTTTCAGCCAAGTCATATGGCAATGCAAGTGTTTTTCTGAGCTCTGTGACGCAACGGTTTCTGCGTCAGTTGTTGGTTACTCGTGAAAATAAAGTTATCGCAAATGTGCACTTGCCTTTTCCCACCTGACATGCAGTTTACTATATCCATTTGTCGAGCGATGTTTTTTAATTGTATGTATACCTTTCCTAATCACACACACTTAATTTTTTGTGATGCGTGTGTTTTATGTGATTGTATGGTGCTTATTCATTTAAACATTGCATTTTTTTTTGCTACTTCAACACGGAAGGGTTTAGTAGGGTTTAGGGGTGTGGCGATAAATATGGACTAATGTACTGTCAACATTTTCTGTACATGTATTAGATTTACGTTACTTAACTTAATGTTCCGTCGCGTCTGTGGCGACAAAGCAACGATTGTAGTTAATATTTTTCCTGTCCCTCTCCTCCCTCGGCAGCTCCTGGTGCTGCCCTCCGTCTACATGTTCAACATCTTCACCGCGCTGGGCGGCTTCACCGCCAACCAGTACGGCCCCCGCGCGCTCAGCCACCCGCTCAACCCCGTCTACTGGGACTACCTCGCCCCCGGCGCCGCGGTGCTGCCCGCCCTCGGCGTCCTCGCCTACTTTGCCATCCTCACATTTTGGACCTTCATCCACCGAAGGTGCGCGGCCCTTTTCTGACAAAACAGAAAGAAAATAATCCATCGCCGCAAAGACTTTTATTTACAATTTTTCATTTATATGCTGTATATTGATTAACACTTTTCTGTACTGCGTTGGATTAACTTTGTTTTATTTGTTTGCCAATTTTTTTTTTAGCAGTCACGCTTTGTTTTCCGCTCATTAAAACTGCCAATGAGTATCCCAAAAGTAATCACCTCATCACCAATATGTATGCGATTTATTGTGTTGTATTGATTGATGGATTCTTTATGCGCTCAATTGAATTTAGCAAAATATTTCGATGCGTCAACATTTGGGCACAATCGCCGCGCAACAGTAAAACTCGCTAAACAGGTTTATTTGATTTTACATTAAGAAAGACACATTCCCAAGATTTTGCCACATTTTGTTCATGATTTTAGATATTCCGCCCCCTTTTCTTACTCTGGTTTTTCCCCACCTTCCCTTGCGCCCCGTCACAGGCGCGAGTACGTGGCGTGGCTGTACATGGTGATGTTGGTGGTGAACGTGACGATTGGACTGGTGACGACGGCCTTCATCGCCAACTTTTTCTCCGAAGTCTCTGCGCTGCACGGCCGTTGGATGGGCATCACCGTCACCGCCCTCTACTCCGCCACCCTCCTCTGCCCCATGATCTCCTCCGCCGCCCTCGGCGACACCTACGGCCTCCTCGTCTCCGTCGTCAATGTCCCCCTCATGCTCGCCTTCCTCCCCATGTGGCTCTTCCTCGGCGCATACTCCCTCGCGCGCTTTGCCGACTTTACGTGGGGCAACCGGTAAACCGCCGCCCCCTTTTCACACTCCACAAGTTCCCCGTCTCCTCAGATAATTGAAATATTCGACGTAATTTACATTCATCAGTGCATTGAAACATACACATTCTTTTCGTGGAGCAGATGCAATAAATATGTTTCCCATAGATATTGACACCCAAAGCTTTGAAGGAAATGCTTAATTCGTGGATGGGTTATAGCGAGTGCGCTTATGTTTTGTTTCATAGTTAATATAATGAGTACCTTTTTCTGAAGGATACATTCGAACGAATGCCTTATTTTACACGAATGTACATTGCATCGCAGCAAATCTAAGAGTGGATGCATAACGTTCATGATTAAATTACAAAAAACATTGTAGACACGGGGGCAGGGCAGTAGCAGGGGAACCAGGAGGGACAAGAGGGTCACGGAGTCTAAGGCACGGCAAAGTGAAGCACTACAATGTATTTGCACAGAGAAAGCAGATGAAGAAAAACTCGAGAGTCACGAGGAAGTCCCACGCGACGCTGAGAACGCAGCACGTTAATAGATGCATCCGAATATCTTTAACATTTGCTACTCGTATCAAAATTGCTCGTGAAATTGGTGTGACTGACTTTTGGGCCCAACAATCTGTTTGTTTATTTATTTTGACAAACGCCAATTGGTCAATTTCCGTCAGTATCTAGTGCCGTCCATACATCCGATCAGCGCCGGTGCCGAAACTCAAAATATCGCACATATGATGAGAATATTGCCTACTCTTTCCGAAGCTGTTCTGCAAATTTTATAGATGCTACCCATCCCATCTCTCTGCGCTCTCCTCAACAAAATTTTATTAGACTGTCATACGTTTTATTTGCGTTTTATTAACGCGTGCGTCGCTCGTGTCACAGGCCGCACGAGAGCGAGAGTCAGGACGGCGCAAAGCGCGACGCTCACATGCGCAAGTGTCGCACGGTGGGCCTCCTCATCGCCCTCGCCTACCTCGGCGGCAACCTCCTCCTCGCCTGCGGCCTCATCGCCCTCGGCTTTGTCTGGGACGGCAACGCGGTCGCCATTTTCCTCGTCCTCGCCGTCCCCTACTCCCTCTCCTCCGTCGCCGGCTGCCTCTTCAACATCCAATACGCCCTCCGCTACCGGTGGATCCCCGCTATCCGAGCCGCGCTGGGCTGCGACCCGCCCTCGACGCCCGCGCCCTCTACCTCGACCTCCTACCCGGCCGCCGCGCCGCATTGCGCGTAGATAGGGGCGGCAAACACGTGATCCGAGCAGAAAACTCGGCCTTTTCAATGTTTTGTGTGTGCGCCAACCGCCACGTCGCACATCCGCGTGTTGTAATCAATTTTCGTCGTCGATTTTTTGCAGCCGAAGAGTTTGTGACAATATTTAACTTGCACAGTCAGAGCACCTCTGTAGTGAATGCTCGGGAGCCCCTCGTTTACTCGAGGTAGGTTTACAATGGGGGTACGCACCATATACTAAATTGTGCGCAGCGTGTTGATTTTGCGCGCACTGGGTTTCTCGCCGTCGGACGTTGCAAATACTTACGACTGAAATAGTACATCCTATCCTATCCTATCCTATCCTACTACATTAATTTGCTAAAATCTGTGTGTGTGTGTGTGTGTGTGTGTCTGTGTGTGTCTGTCGGTGTGTCCCCTTCTCATCAGCTCGATTGGGTTTTGGTACTACAAATGCGATATTTTTTATTTGGGAAGAAGATCGAATTGGTGTATTGCGCACTTATTGGGATTGGGATTAGGATGCGTCCTAAACTACTGCGCATCGCTATCATGGGTACAGGAGCATTATTTCAGTGCTTACAAAAATACAGAGTGAGACACATAGGGGGTGTGTGCATAATTACAAAAAATACATACTGAAAAAGAATAATGTGTGTGTGTGTGTGTTTGTGTGTGTGTGTGTGTGTGTGTGTGTGTGTGTGTGTGTGTGTTTGTGTTTGTGTGTGTGTGTGTTTGTGTGTGTGTGTGACAAATAAGTGTCACGACTATGGGCCTCCATGGAATAGTGACACACATAAATAAGGTTTGTGTATATAAAATTAAAAGAAGGAATGATTACAAAAATACAAAGAAAATACAAAAATACGATAGGCAAAAGGAACCACGGGCCACTCGTTATATCAATAATACGTATAGCGCTTGATATGATTATCTTTTAAATTGATATTTTTTTCGTTTTATGGCAACTGATTTGATATGCCACACTCTGAAGAGCTGAGTGTTCACTATATGGGTAGAAATGGTGTGGCTTGCGAGGCAGGGTGTGTGGACTGCAGAGGCAGGGTTCACTACATCCTTCGGTTCACTTGAACAACTTGATGTCGATGTCAATCAACTTGAAAAATCCCCCCCCCCCCTTTGACTATCGGGGTTGCTTGGCTAAAGAAGTATTCACCAAAGAGGTGTTGTCGCTCTATTGATATTGCCGACCAATGCAATTGTGGAAGATACATGGCTTGATTGAATGGGGTGGCTTCGGTGAGGATGGGTGGACGGCCGATGGTGTCTGTTGTGTGTACCGCTAATTTCGATAGAGTGCAATTGTTGAATTGTCCAATCGCAGTTTATAAATGCCGATTATTTGAGCCGTTTTGATGATATTGGTTGGTCCATCCCATATTAATTGGTGCACCCGTTATATCGCATTGTAATAGCGCTAAATAGGATTAAGTCTCAAATTGATACTGTGTTGGTCAGTCGACGGTCAGTTTGAGGCAACAATGGACATTGTTGATTGTCAGTCTGCAAAACGGTGTGGCAAACTATCCGGACGGTGGTCGCTACTCGGCTAACGAGTTCCCGAGAGCTGCAGAGAAAAATACCGAATACAGAAATTCCGGCTCGACGTTTTTTAATATCATAGAAACAACACTGCCGACAATGACGGAGGTAGGTTGTTCCCAGAAAGCAATGTCTCCACCGAAGCGCCAAGTCAAGTCTCAAACACTCCCGCACATCTTCACTGAGCGTGCACCATTCATAAAGGTCATGCGAACCGGCAACTTGTTGGCAAAGCGATGACGGCTACACACACACACTGGATGGTTGGGTACTACTACTACTGCACCCAATAGTGGGGCACACGTGGTCTCATGTCGGACTGCCGTAACCAAACCCTAACCGCGCTAGGGTATCCACTGCCAAGACATGTCAATGGTTGGCAACCATCTGCGGTGGATTCGTGATTTTCGTGTCGATATTGATTACAGAGCCATAGATCGGATCGTGATGTCGACGTATGTCATGGCATGCTCCCCAGTCCCCATTTTCATAGATAACTGTATTAATTACAAACAGAAGAGGCGGTGCCCATACAAAACTCAAGCCCTAATCCAAGCCCTAATCGATAATTACTTGTGTGTATCGTAAAATAACCTCATTTTTTGAGTTGAGGCGCCCAAGAAGATTAGTAAGAGCGTCTAGACCAATCAAAATCCACCAATCCACAATTGTAGTCGTCCGCCAATAACCGCTCGCTTGACTCCGTCCCGACCCACTTCAAAAGGCGTCCTCGCTATCCAGACTCTGAATCGAATCGCGCACCTCCTCCGCGCCCTTCCCTCCCACCGGCTTGAGCGGCGCCAGGCCACCGCCTGCGAGCGGAGTGTAAAGCAAGCATGGCAACACAGGAATGAGGGTTTGGCGAAAGGGGGCCGGCCGTACTCTCGCAACCATTATCATAACACATTACGTTATTATACGACCGAGTATCAATGTTTTGCCTGCCTTGAAGGTATGATAATTAATACCGTCACTGATGATCCTTATTCACATTCATATCAAATTGGGTGTCAGCACCGCCGCATCATCAGCGATTGGCCAAGCTTGGTCGCAAAACGAGCAACATAAAAAACCAGAACAATCACCCACAGCAGCTGCCAGACGCGTATCGGCACAGCCGTAGCAGTGTAAAACGCTAAATCGCAATGCGGTCGATTGAATAATTACCGTAAACGCAAACTTACTTTGCTGAATACTATTGGCATATTTAATTTTCAGGACGATCAAGAATAATAATCTCCAAAATAAACATGACAACCAAAGAGTAGGACGATTGAGCCCCCGAACACGTTTCGGTCGTAAAACAAACAGTCGAGACGGGAAATGTGACGCGCACCGCCGGACTTCAGCGGCGCAAGTCCACTGGGCGCGCCACCGAGCGGCGCGAGGCCGCCCGGCGCGCCGCCGAGTGGGGCCAATGGCTTCAGCCCCGTGTTGGGAGGTCCCAAAGCCGGCTTGGCCGCCGGCCCGTCCCCATCACCACCTCGCTCTTCCGCCTCCTCGATCTCCGCAGGAGGGGCGCGATCCTCCTCGCTGCGCTCTGTCTGTCCGGCACCACCATCCCCTCCTTCCGAGCCTGCACAGCCATATCACCGGAAGAGCGACACGTCAGGCGGCGGTCGTCGTCGGCGCTCAGTCAGGTCGAACTGGCTGCCTCGAAATTTTGCAGCTGGTCGAACCCTCGACGACGCCCATTGAATCGCAACGTCACTAAAACTATAGGCCTGGTCGGACACTGCCCTGGCGGCGCATAGCTTTGCGAATATTTTGCATTCAACTATTCATTGAGACCCGGGTCAATCAGTTAAACAGCCTGTGGCAATTTCTATCGATATAGACGAGGCTAAATAAATTAAAACGAGTTATCTTGAAGTACATTGATTAAGTGGTTATATGTTTTCAAGCGTACGATGTGGCTTCCCAACAGGGAAGGTCACAAGTGGACGGCGTGGATATAAAAGAGGACATTGGGAAGGAAGGACACCAAAGCTGAGGCGACCCACAAACTTTGGTTACGTCCATTTCCATGTCGTGCTTGCCGACAATGGCGCGGGTTCTGTCTCTGACAGCGAAGACGAAGCCAATTTTCCTTTCCCATCGAAGTGGGGCCTATGCAGATAAAAGCGCGCGGAGCTTACGGGTCGTCGTCTATCAATTGATCTACAAGACAGGCAAAAGTCAAATGAAAGCATGTTAATATCCGAATGAACTGCGGCCGATGATTTGATCGGGCAAATAAGTCGGTTATTGAACACAACATGGGAATGTAGAACTTGAACAAAGAATATACCATCCTAAGGTTTGTTTCACTCTTATTGGCCCCGCGGATGATTGGCCCAGGTCAATATACGTGTGGAAAAGGGGGTCGTATCTTAGACCGTGGTTCGCCTATGTACTAGACATGCCCCTCATGGGTATCGAACCCGGGACCTTCGGCACGCTAGGCCACACGCTTAAACGACGCGTCGGAAAAGAATGGATATCGCTTAGTGGCCTTGTTTCCACTAAGTTCTAGTTCACGACACACGCGAAGCCGACAAGACTGGCAACTTGTCCTCTGACGTAGCCACCCCATTGAATGCGAGCTAACAAACGGACACTCAAAATGTGGTCTGAACCGACCTGATTCACTCTTGTCGCTTGCCGACCGCGCGGGTGAAGCTCCCTTGCTGCTGCTCCTCGGCTCCGACCCCTCCGGAGAGGCGGGAGCCTTCCCCTTCTCCAGCTCCTCCTCGCGTCCTTCGTAGTCTGTACATTAAAACAGTTCGCAAGGTCTTAAATGAATCATTATTGGCAACTGTTGCAAACGTGACTGTCGTATCAGCGACAACAAGTAGATGACTTTCTTCTGTGGTTGTCTCTAGTTCTATGCGCTCAGAAAAGAAACACATGTGAGATTGCGAGTTATGTTGACAACTTTCTGTGCGATAGGACGATCTGTAATCAACTTGGTCAGATTTATGAGAGCAAATATTGTAATCAATCCAGGAAGCACCATCGACACGAGGAGGACGGGGAAAAGGGGGGAACATCTGTTGGACGCATCCTAGAAACAGGTTTGGGTATCAAATACGGGCATACCTGAGAGATCCGGCGGAGGCGGGGCTTCCTGACCGTCACCGCCCTTTTTACCCCGCTTCCAGGGAGGGCTGAAATTTAGGCGTCGTTTCTCCGGTGACGACGAGTCCCCCGCTGCGCCCCCCTCCGGCGTGCCCTTCTTCCCAAACTTGCCGAACAGTCCTCCCTTTCCCTTATCACCCGACTCGCCGCTCTCTTCTTTGTCTGCATGCGACCGACACCACCCATATCGCGAGCGTTAGATGGATTTCTAGCGGCCATTGCCCTTCGCAAAACCGGAATGCGAGAATCTCCGAAACCAATGCGGAAGACATGCATCATAACCTCCGAATTCAAACCGCGTAAATAAACATTAGCAGTAACAATAACATTAACAGCGATACATATAAACATCCTATCACTATGATCGTACATCACATGCTGACTAATTCTATATCACATATCTACCAACATGTTCAATCGAGGCGGGGTGGCTGAAACGGCGACTTGAGATTTTCCGACTACAACTTTTTCAAAATTGCTGAGCAATCCGACCAATACGCGTATATTCTACTGAAGCATTTTCAAAGCCTCGATGAGCAGTCTGGGTGCGAGTCGAAATTCGGTCATGTAAAGAAAGCGAAATAATAGGAAAATATATGACGAATATATCACGGAATAATTTCAGAGAAAGCCGAATTATGAATGTGTTGTCAATTAATTTTCTTCCGCGAACATATCACGAGACTGTAGGGCATGCCCAAACGCGCACCAACAGAAATCAGCTATACACACATGCGTAACGCCTTTCAAGGAACAATACCACCGGACTATAATAATGAGTCCAATAAAGTAAAGTTGGATCACGGCCCTAGTATGCCCTAATAAAACCCTGTATCAAAAAACGCATGCTTTCGAATTTTTTGGTCACTCACGCAGAAGTACACAACACGAGTCGCTGATTCATACTATGGGGTCGAGTTACAAACCCTAAGAATCTCCTAGTGCGCGTCTTATGCCCTAACCAAGTATCAGCCACCCAGCCTCGAATTGATTTCGGATATCACTGCTGTATCCGTCGGGGAGCGGCCACGCATCCAACGGCTCCGAAACCACCTCTCCAACTACCACAGGTATTCAAAATCTAATTACAACAACTCTATCAGCGATACCGGGTAATCAATATTTAGTCGCCGGATATACGACGATAATAAATAATATTGGAGGGCGACGACGATGAACGGGTAGCTAAGGTTTATTATTGGGGTCGCCGAGTCGCTTGTCAAGGAAGTAAACCACATTGCTGGCTCCAAATAACTTAGGCGTATTCTCCGACACCACACACGCAACATCTAGAAGCGCCGACAACGGCCTCCCCAAAATATATTCAGCAGCATAATTGACTTATTAGCCCACCCTGGTGCTCCGAAACAACTCTAGAGAATCAAACTTTTGACATTATAATATGAGCGACTCGAGACCACTCGATACCCGACTACAAGTGTGCTTGGGACAGATAACTAAAAAAATAAGCAGAGCGGCGTTCTACCTTGTGATTCCGCAGGCTCGCTCTTCTTCAGTCCCAAAAGGCCAAAGCGGCCCTTCTTCTCGCCCTTTTCGGGAGCTGACGCCGCCCCAGCAGCGCCAGCAGCGGAAGCCTCGCCGCCCTCTTCCTCAGGCCCATCCTCCGCCTCGTCCCCCCCTCCCTCTCCCCCCTCAACACCTTCCTCGCCCTTCTCCTCGTCTGGCCCACCGAGGTCGTCGCCCTCGCCGGCCGCTTGCTCTCTGGCGCCTTCGGGCTCAGGAGACTCCACCGCCTTTTTAGGCGGCGACTTAAACAGTCCCGCTAGCGGCCACCGTCGCGGGCTCCCCGGCGCTGGCGACTCACCCGCCTGCTCATTCGCATTTCCAGTTTTACCGCGGCGATTGAATCCCGGTAACCCTCGACGCCGCGGCGCCTGGACCTGCCCAGCACTCAACAGCCCCGGCCCTTCATCGTCACCCGCCCCCTACGGACAGTGTCGAAAGAAAACCGCCATCGGCTCAGTCCTCCGACAGCCCCATAAAACAGACACAATACGACAGATATACACTTTGTTAGATTTCTATATAATGTTCCTCTGTTGCTTTTGCACATTTACTTCTATGCGGATAATCAAAGGCGCTCTGAGCTCAGCACCGCCAAGGTGTCCAATGAACAGCGACACCCCCTCTGGGTCATATCTGCACGAAAGTCCGCGTGCTTGCTGAATACACATCGCAGCCGCTGCTACGGCCCTTCCGCGCAGTCAGCGCAGCACTTCACCCTTTCACGCGCCCACTGTTTTCACCATACCGCTATATACTAAACAACATTGTCCATATGTACAAGGACACGTTATCGCAGAACATAATGCCAATAAGAAGAGATATAAATGATTTTTAAGTCGCAAAACACACTAGAGCTGGGTAGTTAATACGCCCCCCCTCCCTTTCCCCACCCTCTCCGGTCCCACCTTCATCAAAGTGCCACCTAGGGCTCACCGTCCCCCAAATAAATAAACAACATCAAAGTAATTGCTACCGACCGTTCTCGCGGATCTCACTGCCAATATGTAATCGATGCATAAAACAGTACAAAATCGCCAAAACATATTAGGGTTTGTATACCCTACGCCCCCTCTTTTCCATCACTCCCCCTACTCCCACGCCCACGACCACATCTCATGTGCAGGCCCAAGCTCAGTGGCTCTGACACTGAAATAGTTACCGCACCTTCTCGCCGCCCTCCTCCTCATCCTGCCCCTCTTGATGCTGACCACCTATTTGCGGTGGTGGTGGTGGTGGCGGCGGTTGTTTCTTGGCAAAAGGATTCCACCACGACCGGCCCGGCTTCCCTTGTGGCGGCGCGTCACCCGTGGCGGGGCTCTCGGTAGGCGGGATGGGCACAGCCACCGCACCCTCTTGTTTTTTATCCACCGGGCTACCGTCGCCGTCGCTCGGCGGGTCGTGGCTGAGGGGGAGACGTGGGTGTGGTGGGGTTCGAAGGAAGGGCGGGTGGGGTGAAGTGTAGGGGACCACACGGCCGGTGAAGCCTGGCAGCATGCGATGGCCGAGCCTGTGAAGATCAAGGGCACAAGCTGAAAAGATGTGGAGAAACACAACGTTCATTCGGTCCCTCTATGATTCATTCATTTTCACATTTTTCCTCAAGTTTTTCTAATTCTTTGGAGAGTGGGGGTTGCATTTCGGGACGTACACGTTGGCAATGTGGCGAACATGGCCGATGTGCTCCTGCTCTTGATCGTGCCGGATGAGCCCCTTGTGGTGGCGGATGGCGTTGGCAGTGTCGGGAGCGAGGGAGGCGACCCAAGTGCTGTAGTCGTAGATGGCCGCGTTGGGGTTATGGTTGTGTGACTGCGACAAAAAACACCCCCAACACACAATGAGCGCACAATTACACACACACACACACACACACACACACACACACACACACACACACACACACTTTCAGCCTCCTCTTCCCACCTCCCCAAAACTATCCCCCCTTTGTCATTGCGTTGTATTTGCTAAGCTTGTATCACGGATGGGCAGCAGTGGAGATGAGAGCAGGACGGTGACCAAAATGCGCCATGGGTTGCAATGGAGCCTTGAAGGGTTGTCACTCAAGGAATTATGAGGGTGGTGCTGGGGTGATGTGACTGGTGATATGGCTGACGATACTGCCTTGCGGGGACTGCGTGTGCTTGGATGGAGTTGGGATGTGTAGAAGGGTGTGTTGAGGGTTGTGAATATCAGTGGGGGAGACGCACGGTGTAGTCGGGAACCAGTGGATTTATGTCGTCATAGACGTGGTAAACGTCTTTGTCCGGCACGATGCGCCTCCAGCCTGTGCTTGGCGCTGTCATTCCACCTCCCCCCAGAGGGCTATCGATCTTACCAAACAGTGGCGTTGTTCCCAACTGCAACCACGGTGGACACGCGCCTCAACAAAACACAACATTGCCATGCATGCATGCATGCATGCATGCATGCATGCGTGTGTGTGTGTGTGTGTGTATCTGTGCATATTTATTCTTATCTACGTGTGTATATGACTTTGTGCGAGTTTGTCTGTCTCGAACTTGCGTGCTAAAATGTGCTCGTGTATATTGTGTGTGTGTGTGTGTGTGTGTGCGTGTGTGTGTGTGTGTGTGAGTGAGAGAGAGAGGGAGAGAGTTTGCATGCACGTGCGTCTTTATCTGTTCTAAATCTGCTTGCTGAAATGTATGCTCGTGTGTGTTAGCATGGGTACGCATGTGTGTGTGTGCTTGTGTGCGTTTGTCTGTTCCAAATTTACTTGTTTAAATATATCTTTGTGTTTGTGTGTGTCAGTATCTATGTGTATATATGTGAGTTTGTATGCGTTTGCCTATTCTAAATTTGCTTGCTAAATCTTTATGTGTGTGGACGTTTGTGTGTGTGTGTGTGTATGTCTGTGTCTCTGTGTGTAGTGTTCAGGTGTATGTCTTCAGGTGTGTGTGCTTATCAATGTGTGGGAATCTGTTTGTGTGGTGTGTGTGTGTGTGTGTGTGTGTGTGAGAGAGTGGGTGGGTGGGTGGGTGCTGGCAAGTTGCTGTTGAGGTAAAAGGGGGGGAGGGCTGACCTCCAAGTACTCCTGCTCCACCGGGGGTGCGCAGCAGGGCAGGCAGCAGGGGCGGCATGGGTCCCAGCAGGTCCAGAAGCGAGTGAGGTAGACGAACAGGCAGAAGAGGGAGACGAGGAGGAAGACGACGGCCGCCACTGTAAAGTAGCCCCAGAACTGCAGCTCGAGCTGTCACGACACAACGACCGCCGTCATCCGAGCCGGGTCGATGCAATAGTAGAGCGTTAGTAAAGCTCCAAACAAAGACGGGTTTATTTTGAGTCGGGCGGGGCATCGCACCTGACAGCTGTCGCCGTCGGGGAGGTTCTCCATGAACCAGTCGTCGAGCCGCCAGGGAGTGGTGCGACAGCATACCGTCTCGCTGCAGTGCCATCCCTTTTCGCCCTCCGGCGGCACCGGGATGTCATCTATCGCGGTGGAGGAGGGGGTGTCTGGTGTAAAGACGGAAATGTCTTATAATCCAGCCGAAAGGAGGTAACGACAAGACCACTCACCGCGACATTGAAGCGAAATTTAAGCGAATCGTGTACGGAAATGTGATTATTTCAATCATGACGGAAAGGTCACAGGCGGGCGTCGAAAGAGGGAACGCAGCGAAGAGAGGAGCAAGCACAATCCAAACCGTAAGCCGCTTTCCAAGTAAAGATAATCGAATTTTTATGGTACGGAGGAAGGGTAGTTGCCTTGTGGTGGGAGGAAAGGGGGTTGGACGGATGAAAGGATGGAGGTGATTGTGGCGAGTGAGGGAGGAGTGGACAGCGCAGCACCCACCTTGCGCCGTCACAATTTGAGAGCTAGCCCAGGCCGCTGCCGGCAGTACGGTGGCGAGCCTTGGCCACACCTTTCGCGTATGTATCCTCATGTGCGCCGCTTCTATCGCCCCGCCGGGATGGCGCGCTTCGTTACTAACCCTGGCTACAGAAAAAAAATCCCGCCGAACACTCCGTCTGATCCCGTTTAGTATTCACCGATTCGCCTCCCGCACGCAGCTCGCAGGCCAGGCGACCCCTTAGAACACTGTCTCTATCGCGGTGACAGCCAACAGTTACTTGTAATGGCGGAGAATCCGTCTTGCGTCGTTTTGTCGCGGATAGCGTATTGTTCGTCCCTCTCGGCTGTTGATGGTCCCGCAGCAGGCTCGGCGAGAGGCGCGCTCAACGACCTCCGCAACGACCATCGACGGCGCGTGTACAGCTTTATGTACCGCGCAATCCGTCAGTTTTAAGTTTCGTTATAATCCCGGATAAAAAGCGGCTTCTGTTGCGGGAAAAATACCTGTTTTTAACGAACATGTCGATATCGTTAAAACTGCCCGCGATATCCTCATACGGCGCGGGGCCGCTGACAGCTAGCGGTCTCGCGTTTCAGTGATAGTGCACTCCTCCACAAACGTCCGGGCATGCATTATGTTGAGCATGCGCTAGTCAAGAACACGCTCCCCTCTCACAACGTCGCCCATGTACCACCCAAGTGTAGGAGAGCCGAGGAACAAGCAGTTAGCCGCCATCCGGTATTGTTGGACTTGACCTTAAAGCGAGTGTTTGTCGGTTGTGTTAGCCGAATTAAGCCCATATAATTTCCCAAGAAATGGCATAAACTACACACGTCATTCTGAGCGCCACACTTGGGCATTGCTCAAGCGCCCATACCAAGTTGCATATTACTAAGTGTTCCACAAAATCATATCTTTGGGGACTTGTTGGAAGGGGTTTGGAGGCATGGGTGCTGTGTGCAATGCGCGAGGTTTGGTTTGCGGGTGTGTGAATAGATGTCGGAAGTTCACGCCGCATGTACGGGTGATGTATTTGGAAAGTATGCGAGTTAAAACCCACATGACGCAGATTTGGACAAACTCTACATGCTGTAAATAGGCGGGGGCGATTGGCTTTTGTGAGGGGCGAGGTCCAACTTATTGGCTACTTGGGACGCATCACGTTGACGGTGGTGTTTGGAATGCGTGGGTGTGTGCTTGTGCCAACCACACCCGCCCCAGACGTGGCATGCGTCGGGAAATTGGCTTGTAATTCAATAGGAATGAAGAATTGTAGTATATATCGACAAACCCCGCACAAATCGCCTCATGAGGTGAGCCGAATTCGACGGGTGTTGCTTGGCACTGCGGCTCAGCTTTGCCGGAATAATGTGGAAATTATAATAATTCACATAAACTTAGTGTTTGGGTGTATAAACTCCGGAGTAGCAGTGTTCAACGCGCATTGAATGGGCGCGATCAACGGTACATGATTTACAAGTTTTGTGTTTTTTGAGTAAGTTATTATGAACGTTTGAACATTGTGGTCGAAAGGAGCTTGCCCTTGGGTTGTGCGCATATCGGTGGTAAGTCTACATACACGATTTCGTGCGCTTCCCCCACAGCGGCCTCCCGAGCACCTCCTCCCTCCGTCGCCTATGCATCATGTTTGCGCGACCGTCGCATAAGCCTTCATTTTGCGGCGCTGTGCGCCCGTTACTCTTTTCGTCGAACCGCCTCGGCGATTGTTTAAAAGAGCGTTCCGCGCGGATGCGGGCGCAATAACCCCAAGTACACAAGCCCGCTAGTGCTCGAACTTATCCCCCGTATTTGTCTGCGCAATCCATCTTGGGCGCCAAAACACTGCCTAGGATTTCAGGAGACTTGTCAATAAACTCGACGCATGGTTACATTTTTTACTTGCGAAGGTGCGAAATATTGTCCGGAATTTTGTGGAGGAGTGTATTTTTGGACGAAAGGACAATACCAAGTAAAATTCCTTCCACGGAAAAAACGGTGGAAACCACCAAGCATAAAGAAAAAACAAGAAGGAAAACCCTCTACAGGCCCGAGGAACAGGTAGTATTGGGTCTTATCCTTACTAGTAGAAGGTTCTACCCTACGTCAAGTTTCTGAGGTTCCTTTTCTAATAGTGGTTTTAACGACCTTCTTGCGTCAATGTTATTCATGTATCCTCTTTCTTTGTCTTCAAAGGTTGTAATCACTATTTCTTACACTAAGATCACCGAAATGGTTTCGAGCAGGAAATACCCTACAACAGATACATTTGCTTGTGCGTGTGTCTGTGTCTGTGTGTGTCTGTGTTTGTGTGTGGCTGTGTGGCTGTGTGGATGTCTCTGTGCTTGTGTGCTTATGTCAGACTCTTAAAACGTGCATTCTTGCCCATCAATTACGGGCTTCTAGTCCATTTAATTTTAGCCGGGAAGTGAGGCCGCGCCAAAAAACACATTGTTTGTAGTTATCATTATTTTGAGGGCATGGTATCGCTATGTCACCTTCAAATCAAACACATATTTAGTGTTAAGCATCGAGGAGTACATGGTGTGATAGGAACGTGGACAGGGCGGAAGAAAGAGGGGGGACCAAGAGCGACAAGAGGGGAATACAGGGTGTGTTGCCTAAATCTAGGGGGAAATCCTTTCCCTCTCGATTTACATAAATCATGCATTTGCCAATAGCCGTAAAGGAGAATTACTTACAAGACAAATTATGTACATGGCTCCCTGTGTTAAACTTACCACGGATCACGCTGCCCATTTTTTCATCATCAACACATTGATTTATATTTAGCGCGATAAATGACAGTAAACCGCCGCGAGGAAAAATGTGTCGCATCAATGTTTCGAGTAAGCAGTCGCAACTTATCTCGTAAATCAATAAATAGAAGCCGAACACGAACGTCGAGCAGTCACAGCCTAACGGTGCGACTTTCACAGCATCATCTTGGACCTGAGCCTCTTCTTAGCCGGCTTACACTGACTGTACCACTGATTAAAGTACTCGCAGGTAGATCCGTCGGGGCAGCAGAGGGTCGAGTAGTCGCGGTCCACTCCGCCGCACTTTCCCCACAGCGGCAGAACCTCGCTGCAACCAGTGGGCGGAGGCGCGCTATCCTCATCGCCGTTGCACCACGTGCCGCTGCCGCAGGCTGCGCAGCGAGACTCGGACTGGCTGCACCAGTTGGCGTAGTCGGGGTTTGCGATACCGATGCAACCATTCCAGCTGCAAAATCCTGGACGCCCGGTCGACGGTGGTGCTGGTGACGTCGTCGTCGTGGGTACCGGCGGAGCTGCCGTCGTAGGGGAGGGGGTTAGGGGAGCGGTAGTGGTAGTGACGGGTACGGTCGTCGAAACTGGAGGGGCAGAGGTAGTTGTACTCGGAACGGAGGCGGTGGTTGACGACGCTGGAGTCGGCGACGATGTAGTCGGCGATGTAGTCGTAGTTGTGATCGGGGCCGAAGTGGGTGATGCGGTCGGAGGCAGGGTTGTGGTTGTGGTCGGGGCGGTGGGAGGGCCCGCGGGGAGGATGGAAACGTCGGCGCAGTTCCAAAACTCCTCGCCTCTGGTTGTGCCCACGCAGTCGGCGCCGTTGCTGGTGTACCATCCCGCGCCGCCGTCGCCGCCGCACGTGTTCCATTCGTCGGGAAAGTCGAAAGTACGGTAACCGGGCGGGACGCAGGAGTTGGCAGTGATCCACCACATCTGGATGACGCACCGCTCACAGGTGACACCCTCCGGCAGCTTGAACCCCGCCTTCATGAGGTACCCACCCACGGAGGGATCCTGCCCGAATGCGCAGACGGGGTTGAGGAAGTACTTGTACGGCGCGGCGGGGTCGATGGGCTGCGCGCTCAACCTGTAGTCGTCCTCGTACTCGGCGCGGACGCGGTGAAGCGGCTCATACTTGTTGAGGCAAGCCTGAGTGACGCGGGACTCATCGCACAGACGGAGCTCGATGAATCCTCGGTGATGGGCGGTGATCACAAACTCGACGTCGATCTCAGACCCTTCCACGTACACCTCTTGAACCGCGCCTCCGATCCCGTCTTCCGTGTAAAAGATACCCCCCGGCATGTGGGCCTGGCTCGGGCAGTCGCCTCCCTCCCAGCACTCCGGGCCTCCGGATGGCGCATCGCCGCAGAGCCCATGACTGAGCGCACTTGTAACGGTCTCGGGGTATACAAGAGGGCTGGTTCGCCTGCCTCCCAGGTTCAGACTACAGAAAAAGGGCACAACCGACGGTCAGCTCGACCTGTTGTTGAAGTCGATGAGGCGGCATTGCAGACAGACAGCGATCGGCGGGAGTGGTTAATTATTCTACTGCGTATCAAATACGTACAGTTTAACAGGTCCCAATTTCCAACATCACGGTAATGCATAACTTTAACATAGAGAAACAATAGTTGTTCTTGAAATATTAAGATTCAAAGTATGCGGTACGGATGATGGGGTACTTGTACTAGTCATACGCATATTGATAAATATGTACAGTGTGTCGCGTCAGGCGCGATCGCCACTGCTCTATCGGCATGCGCCGTCGAGGACAGCTCGACAAAAGGGGTGAGGCTCTTGGGGACAAACGCAGTGCGTATAGGCATACCAATGGGGACAGTAATTAGGATTTGCGAAGTATGGCCGCTCGTTCGCCAGCTTATTGCGGCTCTTGGGGACGCTCAAGTAACCATGACCGGCAACAGTCGCCAATGCCGCGACGGAGAGCAGAAACAGCAGCGGCAGGCTGGCTGAAGACCGATTCATCACGGAATCAATTACCCTTACCAGTAGACAATGGAAAGATCGAGGGGACACGCCTGTTGAAGCGTGAAACTGTATAGTATGTGTATGTGGGAGTGCGGCGGTTAGGTGCGATGGTGATTGGTCCCTGCCGCCTTGGTCGACTTTATACTGTTGTTGATCCTCGAATTAGCGGTCGCAAAACCCCATCTGAGATTTGGGGAGGTCGATTACGCTGATGTCTTCCGGTACGGTACTGCTGTCTCTGAAGGGTGTATTTGTAAATCAACGCCTGGTACGGGACGGATGGAGGTACTGCCGTGGTTGACAGTCGAAACTCGATACCTATTTACAATATACGAGTAGCCAGAGACGTAGTTTACGGAGTACTTTGCTCGTCAATTCAATGCATTTTGCCCTTCTGGAGTTCATATTGCGCAAATTACGGCCAGAGCTACGTTCGACGAGGCGCCAGTCAATTAAGCATTTGCATAAACACCCATGGTTTAAGCTGTGTTGGGGCTCACTTATGCCAAAGATGTGGATCACTTACAGAATTTGGATTTGGTGGCCCTTGGGCCACCCTACACGCAATGTGAGAGGGAATCGGGTGGGTGGGTTTGCGTGAGCGATAGCTCTCGCAAAAGGCAGAAGGTGGACACACAATCGCTGCTGGTGTGTTATATAGGGTGCGGACATTTTACTGTCCGTGCGCGCTTGGGCGCTTGAACCGTTAGGGAGATGTAGCGTCGGAGGTAACGCATGTAACGGAGGTAACGCCGGTTACTTCGTAATTTAGCCCTGTAATTCAAACCTCTATATTACTAATATGACCATAATTTCACGTCATCGCCAGGACATGCTCACGCTTATGTTACTTCGTTCTTTGATGGGCTCGTGACTTGTTTGGTATTGCGTCTTGGGTCTTATTGTTGGATTTCTTGCCGAGTAGCGAGATACTACAGACATTAAATATTTGAAATATAAATTTTCTATACTACAATTACTAATAAATCGGTTGCTGTCTCAGGGCGTAGCCAAAGCAGCCATCTAGGTCTTTTGGTTAGGGTTTTACGACGGGGTCCCCTCATCCATCCGCTTCCGTCGGCAGTAACAAAATGATATCAAAATATATACTCTTCGCATAAAGTCCGTTACTAGCGGCACGTATTTAATTACCCGCCACGCACTGCCGCGATGGCCATGCAACTCGATTGGGGGGTAGAATAATGATTTTCGAACAGCACACCACGGCGTGTTGTTCACTGACGTGAGCACCTTTACCGGCACGCCCCAATTACTGTGGGCACCCACGTTGGATTTTCGGCCCATATTTTGCGGGCCGAAATTCGTGCATGTGCAGGTTATGCACGCCTCTATGCGTGGCTCGGCACACGTAGTGGTGCGACAAGCCGGGAGACTACTCGACACTGGGTTCTCAGCATGTTTGCACAATTGCACTAGTATCCGCCGACTGTGTTGCGCCCGGCCGTCTACAAAGCGGCGACACCGACAATGGCATGTCGTGTGCAGTGGTTTTTCTTGCCACGTGCCCGGAAACACCACCAAGGAGCACGGGCTGGGGGCCTATTGGGCTTGAGGGGCAATTGACTTGGAGTGTAAGCACCCTGGCGCGCGGATCGTTGGCCTTAGAAACTTGCGCATCGCCGGGCGTGAAAAATGGCGGGGAGCTTTCAAAGGACCCTAGCACGGGCCTTCATCTGGCGGCGGCAAAGGGCACGGCACCATGCCATCATGGGGCATGAAATGGGCAACGCCGTGAATAGAAGAAATATAGAGCGCTGATTGTTAAGCGTATTAGCGGAGCGGGTGTGCGGGTACCACCTGTCTAGGGGTTGCTAGCCCCGCGCGAATGTGGCAGATTTTGAAACCCTAAAAGCTTTATTTGGCTGTACGAGGGCTTGGATGACATCGGACGGCGGATTTGACGCGAAAACCGGCCGGTAGGCGTAAATTTTAAGTGGTAGTTGAAAACTTAATTTTACTTGGGGGAAGGGCTTCCACTTGCAACTTAGTTTGCTCGAATCGGACACTGTACGGCGAAGTTAGGCTTTTTTAAGCCTCCCAAGCAGTGATTTTCCGGCCCTGAGCCCACCCACGTAAAGCATATTAACGGCGCATGCCATCACACCCACGTGCTCCCATGTTTGCGGACAACATGCTGGGATCATTAAAACCGCATGTTGTGTCGCCCATTTCGGGATTTTTCACGAGCCAAAGTGTGGCAAATCCGAATTCCGGGGCGCCCGAATCAGGGTATCGGGGTTGGGCCGCAAACCCTAATACGTCATATCGTAGCCGTGACGGGCCCCATTTGTGCCCCGCTTCCCCCTCAGCCTCACCGTCAACACACGATTCGGCTCGCCTTTTCAACGAGCTAAAGTACAGTTAAACCCTAGAAACCCTACATGGTAAACACCCGCCCTACGCGAAAGGCCCTATTTCACTAGTAACGGACTTTATGGGACGAGTGTATATGTTTTATATTATGTTTTTATTACTATCATTATACATGATTAATAATCCTCACACGGACAGACACGGTCTATCGCTTCGAAAAAATATGAGAAATACTATGTCGCTATCTCCACAATGCGCGGCCCACGCCCGCCGCTCGAGGGCGTTGATCATCCTAGCTTGTCAAGATGTGTTGGTCAAGTAAGGCTTACCTGGCCTAGGCTCATGTGCGACTCCGGTCGTGCCGGAGCGTGGGGGGGAAGGCTAGCGAAAAAACCCTCGCTCATGTTGTCGTAGGTACATGTACCGACTCGATCCACAAACTCCCTTGTCCGAGATAATAGCTGCTCCCCCCGTCACATCTCGCCTCCTAACCTAGGCTTCCCACTCCCTTAAGGGCAGGGGGGAGACAACCATAGCCACAATTGATTGCCGTCAGCCGTTTGTCGCTCCTCATGTCGCGTCTGTCATGTCCCAATCGCCTCCCATCCGTTTCGCGGCACCGGTTGATCCGTACAATACCACCCGTACCCTCCCCTTGTGATTTACGCGGCCAAGGGGTCACCTACTTGGGGAGGTCGATTACGTTGATGTCTTCCGGTACGGTACAGTTGTCTCTGAAGGGTGTATTTTAAATCAACGCATGGTACGAGACGGTTGAAGGTACTCCCGTGGTTAACAATCGAAACTTGAAACTTGTTTACAAAATACGAGCAGCCATAGACATACTTTCGAGGTAATTTGATCGTCAGTTGAATGCATTTTGCATTTACTATAGTTTTCCGCCATATCTGGAGTTTATTTCGTAAATTATGTCCAGCGCTATGTTCGACGAGGCGCCAATCTATTAAGCATTAGAAGCACGCATGGCCCTTTTACGTCATCGCCCACATAACATGCTCACGTTTATGTTACTTCGTTCTTTGATGGGTTCGTGACTTTTGTGGTATTGCGTCTCGGGTCTTGTTGGATTTCTCACTGAGTAGCGGCGACATGCTACATCCTAGATATTAAATTGAATCTGAATTTTTTTACAACAAGTACCAATAAATCGGTGGTTGTCTTAGGGCGTACCCAAAGCTGCCATCTAGGTCTTTTGGTTTGAGTTGTACGCCGGGGGTCCCCTTTTCCATCCCTCTCCGTTGGCACTAACAACATAATATAAAACATTATCCTTACAGGGACAAACAAGGTCTATCGCTATGATGAAATATGAAAAAATGCTATGTCGCTATCTCCACGATGCGCGGCCCGTACCCGCCGCTCGAAGGCGTTAATCATCCTAGCTGGTCAACACGTATTGGTCAAGTAAGGCATGCTTGGCCTAGGCTCATGTGCGACTCCGGTCGCGCCGAGACGTGGAGGGAAAGGCAAGCGAAAAAACCTCGCTCATGTTGTCGTAGGTACATGTACCGACTCGATCCACACATTCCCTCGTCCGAGATAATAGCCGCTCCTCCCGTCGCAGCTCGCCTCCTAGCCCAGGCTTCCCCCTCCCTTCGGAGCAGGGGGAGAAAACCATAGCCGCATTGGTTGCCGTCGGTCGCTCCTCCCGTCGCGTCTGTCATTCCCCGGTCGGCTGCCGGTTGTTTTACGTACCGGGTAATCCGTGCAATACCGCCCGTACCCTCCCCTTGTGGTTTACGCTACCAAGGGGTAGCTAATTTGGCATGTATGCTTTCACGATAACCCTTGCACACCGTCGAAGAAACACAAGAAGGGATTGACCTACCGCATATGGTTCTACTAAGGACCCGAGCTAAAAGTTCTCAATACATGCCAAGCACGAACCTTTGCCTTTGTCTTACATCTAGGACGATACCGCGAAGGGCACCCATGATTTCGAGAAAAATATCTTAGAGGTCACGGAGCTCGCGTTAACTACCTATAAAGCTTGTGGAAAACCCCCACACCCATCCCCCGTGATTTGCATCCCGCGACAAATCTTCCTAAAAGAGCTCGATTTCAAAGACGTCTATAAGCCCCACCAAAAAGCAACGTGGCAAGACTGGAGTTAGTTTCCACTCAACACACCCAATGCCAACTCGACACCAGGGTCAAGTCCGTGCTAGCCTTTCCTATTTTGATCATATTTTCCCACGTGACCGTCTCTTGCTAAGCCCCCCTTCATGGCAAAGAGACTGGCACCATGGCACCCTCCCGGCCGTCGACACGCGCTTCTACCAATGGGGCCTTGACTGCCGCATGATAGTGGCTTCGGAATTCGGGAACCTCGTCCTCCCCATGCGGAGAGCAGGACGATTACCGACTGGACCATCACCGAATGTATCACTCACGACTTGCCACGCAGCCATGTTTACCACGCCTCACCAACCCCCTAAACGGACTCACAGCCGTCGGATTCGATATATCCACCTACATCTCCGAGACCCACCTATCCCACTGTAGCCGTGATGAAGCCGGAGCCCTCTCCCTCGGATCCGAGGACACCGCTTTCACCGATAACCACAAGGTCGCCCTAAGCCTCACCCCTTACCACTCTACTCTACGCAACCATAGGGAACCCCCCCCCCCCCAGGGCAAGCTGACCAAGCCGCGACACCTTCACGCTACCATTGTACGGCACAGAATTTTCTTCGGTTGTTTCTCCCTCGATGCTCACGGGTAGAGCATGGTTTGCTGTTTTATTCGACATTATACACTTGCTGTCCGTGCATCCTACTTCTCCATAGCTCCGGACAAGGTGAAACTTCTTCAAATCCCCATTGGACACCTTTGCGCCGCAGAACCCGCCATCGGCACAGTCACGACACACCACCAAGCGAGGGCCCTATCCACTCAACACGGCATGCACATCACAGTCGCCCCCCCCCGAGACACATCTGCCCACCTTCCCGTGTATACGGAGGAAGACGACGAGCTTACAAGTACAGCCCCCCTACCTACTCGACCCCCGACTCTTAATGAGGCCCCTTCCTTTACCAACAAACACCTCGCCACCCATAAACGTCACCCTCAGCCTCAACACCAACACTCACCTTACAATGCTGATAATGACACCCATCTTCACACATACAGGCGTTGATATTCGATGGGCGACTCCCGAGACCATAATGCTCATCAATGATGAATATGCAGACCTCCAAGCCATGGAAAGCCTTCCTCCATGTCACTTTAGCGAGGACGTTCCTCGTCTCGGCCCCCGCCCTGCGTCCTCCGTTGATCCATTCCTGCCCCCCCCCCCCCGCCCCCCCCCCCCCCCCCCCCCCCCCCCAGTCAAACGTTCCCCGCAGGCCACCGCCAAGGTCCCCCTTGCGTCCGGACGATGGGATGGCATGCCGGCACCGAATTGGCGGCGGCCCTGGAGGGGTTGCGCTCGCACGCCCATAGGCACTCAACCCCATCTCTTGGAGGTAGGCGTTGTCATAAGGTTGGGGATCAATCATCGATACATTCTTGATAATATCACCATCATAAAAGTGTGGCGGTTAGCCTTTGAAAGCATGGCAAATGATGTTGTCGAGAGGCAATTGATGAGAGATGTTTCACTGCTGTACTTAGGCAGTAGATGTTGTAAGTGAACAAAGGAATTGTTAAAAGGTTCTGTCACCTCCCTCTACTGCACTGGGCTTAAATAGGTTTCAGCCCAGACTAGTTACGCCTGCAAGCTTCGCTTACGTGTCAGGCGTTAGTGCTGCTCAACCGTCGTCATCTGTCCTCGAGACACGGCCTGCCTAGCATTGGGTTTCACGACGCGGCTCCTTCTGCATTGAAGAGCTCGTTCTGGCGCGTCATCTGGCTGGTTAGATTAATTATGCATATCTGTACGTACCGGGAGGTACTGGTCGTACTGTAGCATCAGCACCATTACAATATTGCAGTAGCGACGTACCCACGAGTATACGTCCGTCCTGTGGAAAAGCACGAATTGGAATCCGTAACGAGTACATGTACAATGTCCTGCAATGTACTGTTGCAGGACTGTACTCGTCACACTCGTACCCTCCCCCTCTTGACAGATCAATGAGGCCGCCGCGAGGCAGACCTCCGTGGTTCTTGGCTCCTTTACTGAAGCAGTTACTGGGACTCAGGAATGCGCGCTGGGAAAGCGTGCATGAAGTCAATGTACGCCTGAGTCTTGGCGAACTTGCGCCATTGGGGCGTCTCCAAGAATTCTTGTAACGCAATTGTTCGATGCACCTCGTTCAAACGGTGCCAGACAGGTGGAATGTCGTCATCACTGAAGTGCGTCATGAAGAGCAAATATTTGCCTCGTCGCCCAGGTAGCGACTTGATGCACACAGCAGAGATGTGCGACACGTCAAACTCCTCATCGTCTCCTTCAGGTACAGTTACTGGGACAGCTGGTCGTAGCGGAGCGGTAGAGCAGGGTCGTAAGTTGTTAACATGGAACACAGGATGTAAGCGTACTGTCGCTGGTAGTTTCAATCTGTAACTGTGTTTTCCAATCTGCTCCTCCACTGAAAAAGGGCCGAGCTGTCTGTCTCTGAGTTTCCTGTTCGGTTGTCCTCGCAGAAAAAGATTTGCTGTGACGACTGACACCTTGTCTCCCTTAGCGAAGTGTGGCGCCGTAGACGGTTCTGTGCTCGCCTGCATCTCGTCCTTATGTAGCTGTAACACAGAGCGTACCAGGTTGTGCACTTCCTGTAACAATCTTAACCGTTCTGTTGCGTCTTGCGAAATTGGAATCGACGGTCGCATGCTGAAGAGCAGGTCAGGAGGCTCCTCAGGAGAAAAACCAAAGTTAGCCTCGAACGGTGTGTGCTCAATTCCGAGTGCACGCGAAGCGTTGTACGCAAACTCCACTTGCGGTAAAAGTGTCGACCAGTCAGAGCCATCATAGCAACAGAAGCAACGAAGAAGCTGCTGAAACGTGCTGTTCACGCGCTCTGTCAATCCGTCTGTTTCTGGGTGTCGGCTGGAAGACATGTTCAGACGCGTTCCAAGGCGTCTCCAGAGTGTCTGCCAGAAAGCGCTGACAAATTTTGGGTCGCGGTCGCTGATTAGCACACGGGGAAGTCCATGTAAGCGGTAGACTCCCTGTAAAAACAAAGTTGCAGTTTCTTCGGCAGTAATCGACTCTGTACATGGCAGAAAATGGGCCATTCGAGTTAGATGGTCTACCACAATCAGCACACTGTTAAAGCCGTTGCTCTCAGGCAAGTGTGTCAGGTAGTCAAGACCAACTGTGTGCCACGGTCTGGGTGGAACAGGTAATGGGTAAAGAGTCGCAGCCATCTGCGGTCGAATCTTCGCTCGTCGGCACACGACGCAGCGTTCACAAAAATCTTTCACGTCTTGGCGGATTCGTTTCCACCAGAATCTGTCGAGTGCTTTAGCAAGAGTGCTAGCAACTCCTCTGTGACCAGCTGACGAACTTTCGTGCAGCTCTGTGATCAATCTCAGTCGGAGCTCAGAGTTCTGTGGAATACAGAGGCGATTGAGACGCCAAAAGTACCCATCTCTGGCTTCTATCCGGCTGTCTCTTGTCCACTCACCATCGTCCCCATAAAACGAATCTTGTGAGAACCCCTCGCGAATGAGATCAGCGAACTCAGGGCTCAGCTGCAACGCTTCAACAGTCAGTGAATTTAACTGTGCGTCTTCAAACAGCAGCTGGGACTTCCGTCGTAATTCTCGATCTGACGGAACCTCGCCATCCCAAAATAAGGGTACTGTGGCCTGAGGTACGAAGTCTGGACGCCGGCTTAACGGGTCGGCTTCGTTCAGAGCTCCCTTGCGATATGCAAGTGTCATCGAGCCCACAAACGGTTGCAAATCCCGCAGGTATCTTGCTTGCCGCTTGTTCAGCCTGTTGTTCGGTTGCCTGAGCAGATGTCGCAGTGTGTCGTGGTCTGTTACGACAAGGAACTTAGAACAGCCTTCAAGATAGCACCTCCAATGCTTGACAGCTTCGCATACGGCCAAAGCTTCTAAGTCGTACGCAGAGTAAGTGTTACCACGCTCAGCTGGATTCAGCTTACGCGCCCAGTAAGAGACTGGTTGAAGACCGCCTCCTTGGTCTTGCAACAGGACTGCTGCAATCCCCACTGTTGATGCATCTGTAGCCACGGTGAACGTCGCGTCCGAGCCGACCTCCGGAAGGATCAGGCATGGCGCGGAAATGAGCCGTAACTTGAGAGTCTCGAAGGCTTCCAAACAGGCAGGCGTCAGCGTAACCTTCTGTGGCTGGGACTTCCGCAGTAAGTCCGTCAATGGAGCCGTAAGGTCGCTAAAATGGTGTATAAATCTCGCATAGAAGTTGCAGAACTGTACGAAACTGCGAACCTCCTTCTGCGTCTTGGGCACTGGCCAGTCTGCAACGGCCTCGACTTTCTTTGTGGAAACCGAAATTTTCCCGGCTGACACAGTGTAGCCCAGATACTCCATTTCTTGCAATCCGAAGAAGCATTTCTTAAGGCGTAATTTCAGCCCTTCCTCCTTGAATCGCTGTAGCACTAGACGTAGGTGCTCCAGGTGCTCTTCCAGAGTTCGACTGTAGATACAGACGTCATCCAGGTAGACTGTCACGAACTTATGTAAAAAGTCGCGAAGAATGTCGTTCATCATCCTCTGAAATGTAGCTGGTGCGTTGCACAGCCCAAACGGCATGGCGACCCATTCCATTAAGCCATCAGGGGTCTGAAAAGCCGTCTTGTGAACGTCCTGATCACGCACTCGAACTTGCCAGAATCCAGAAGCGAGGTCGAGGTGTGTGTAAAAATTCGCGTCCTTAAGTTCGTCCAGAGTGTCGTCCACACGCGGTAGCGGGTAAGCATCTTTACGCGTAACCTCGTTAAGACCACGGTAGTCAATGCACAGACGTAGCGAGCCATCAGCTTTTCGCACAAAAAGAATTGGCGAGCCGAACTCACTGTAGCTGGGGCGTATCAAACCAGCTTCCACTGCGTCTTTGAGCTGTCGATTAAGCTCAGCGCGCTCTGCGGGTGACAATCTGTTCAAACGTTGGCGTCGCATTGGGCCAATTGTTTCAATGGGATGATCCCACTGTCGGCTTACAGGTGGAGAGTCGACAGGTTGCAGTAACTCCGGGAAGTCATCGAAGAGTATCGACCGGAAGTTGTCACGTTGTTCTGCTGTTAGTTCCTCTCCAGTGTGGAAGTCTGTCGATTGTTCGGCGGCTGATGTAAGTTCAATGACGTAAAAATCAGCGTGACGTCCCCTGCTGCGGCGCGTCTTGCGCATAAGCTTCTGAACTTTCGTAGACGACAGGAGTAGACACTCAGGGCGTCGTTCCTCAAGTGTAGTCTCCACTGCTGTGCCGTCCATTAGTGTAAAAATTCTGGTTGTACCAAATTGTAAAGAGGCATGTTCGTCATCAAGCCATGGTAAACCGAGGATTAAATCAGCTGTGCGTAAATCACGTAAGACGTTGAAAGTCCGTTGAAACTCGTGTCGAGCCAGCTCAAAAGTGACGTCACAGACTGTCGTAGAAGTCACTCGTTGTCCGTTAGCGAGTCGAACTGGAGTCTTACTTGCAGACTTTCGAGTCTGTAAAGCAAAGCGTCGTACAAAGTCCTCTGACACAAAATCAAGTGTCGCAGCGCAGTCCACTAATCCAGAAATTTGGTGTCCGCCATCAGGAGTTTTCACAGTCAGCTCAGTTCGAATTAACGGGCGAGCTTCCGTGAGGTCAGTCAGTAGTGCTGTAGCTGGCGAAGAAAATTGTCGCAGCGTAGCGATGGACTGTTCCGAGTCGTCTGTTGGTACAGGTACCGAGTCGGGTTGATCAGGTGCTGTAGGTTCTGGTGAGTCGTTAAACGCACAATCTGCGTCGACTAACCACAGCTGTACATGCCAAGGGGCTGGAGCAACCACCTCCTGTTGCGCTGGGTTCTCCAGTGACTGACGTGTAAAAAGCTGTGTCCTTGCTGGGAATTCTTGATAGAGTTTCCAGTGCTTAGTCACCTGAGTAAATTTCGCCCACTTCGGTAGTACAAATACAGCCATCGTAGATGTCGGGGATGTTCGACGACAATCCTCAAAATGCTGCGCAATCTGCTCAGCTAACTCCCAGGGTGGGTTGATGAACACCCGTTCTCCTGTTAAATCTCTGTCTAGAATCGAGTCACTCGGCGAACAGTGAGGTAAGTCACCGTGCGAGTTAAGACCTTCATCATCAGCACATCCCTCCAACGTGAAGTTGAATCGTGCATGCAGAGAGTCAAAGACTGAGTCAACCAGTTTCCAATCAACTGAACGTCTGGTTACAGGTTTACGACTCTGTCTCTGCTTAGTCTGACGACGACGACCTGCTACTTGCGTTACAGGTGTCGCAACTGTAGTCGATGGAGATGTCGAAGGTGTTTCGACGACCTCTGTCGCTAACAGTGTCTCAGAATGAACAGTAGATGTAGCCGGCTGCTCCAGTTCATTTGTAGAACAGCCTTGCCACCATCATTGCTTCTTAGGTTGCATCGGTGCCTTGCCTTTGAACTCCGGACATTGGAACAAACGGTGTCCCTTCTTGTGGCACTTGAAGCAGAGTCCTTCGTCCATGTGTCGCTTACGTTCCTCAGCTGTCATTGCATTTGCGAGTGAATTAAAATCTTCGCGGCCAGATGTCTGACCACGTCCACCATTGTTGCCACCTCCACGTCCACGTCCGCGGCCACGTCCACGGCCACCTTTGTTACGTTTCCAGACGTTAGAGGCTTCCTCGAAAGGGTCATCAAGGTTGCGCTTGCGTGAGGGCTGGGCAGATGGTCCAGCAGCAGACTTTGTATTGCCTAGTTCCGGCGAATCTGTCACTACGTCATTCAAAAAGTTTTGCAGCTCCACTAGCGTAGTCTGGTATCCCTGACGAGCTCGGTGTGACTTAGCTAGTCTCTTGAGCGCTTCGTTCGATAGGCCATTAATGAAGCGTACACACTGTACCTCAGCTGTCAGGTGTTGACGAGACCGACGTAAGTAGTCGTTGTACTGTTTAGTGAAAACCGCGTAACTCATCGTGTTGCTCTGCGTAAAGTTTAGCAAAGCGTTAATTGCGTCGTCCTGAATGTTCGGAAGAAACGTCGACTTGCGTAACTCCGCAACAAGCTCGTTGTACGTAGATGGAATTGGAGGCTGATTTTTCCGGTTCAACCACCACCCACCTAGGTGTCCAGAAAACTGTGAAGTAACCCAGAACACTGCATCGTACGAGTCAGCCGTAATTCCAAGCATTATAAAACGCTGAGGCTGTGCTTCGAGCCAATCCTCCAGTACATGAGGTACTCGACCATCCTGGTACGGTGAAGTAATAGCAGCCTTACGCTGAGTCTCCGTGAGGGTCACAGATAGTCCAGCCAAGTTGTGGGTAGGCATCGGCATTCCCACTCGTAAATCTGTAGGTCCTTCACCAGTCAGTCGATTAATGTGTCCACGAATCAGAAGCCATACAGAACCAGAGTCGACCGTCGTAAACCGGGAGTACATGTGGAACTGTCTCGGGATAGACGTGTCGTCTTGCATGACTGGAACATGTTGTGTGATTGCTCGATAAAAAGATTCCCACTGAGTCACGTAACCAAAGTGAAGTAATTCACTCTTGTGCTTCTCAGCACGAAGTAACCCCTTCTGTGAGGGCGTAAGTGTCAGACCGTCAATGTTGATGGATTCCGGGACGACGTAGGTGCCATCCGGATTAACTGTCGACTGTCCCAAAACAGCCTGCTCGACCTGAGCAGGTGTACGTAAGTTGTTCGTAGCAAACAGGACAGGAATAGAAGCCGAGTACACGTAAACAAGCTGTCGTCCTTGAGGTAGTGTAACGTTAACAGGTTCACCACTCAACAGCGTCAAATCATCCGATGTCAAAACAAGACCGGTCTCCTCGTGTAACTCGCGAATAGCAGCGTCGACAGGCTCTTCGTTAGGTAAGACAGAGCCAGCTGGGAACCAAGTTTTACCAGAACGAGGCTCACGCTGAAACACCAACTTCAAGTCCGACGGTTTAGTTCCTCCGACGTGAATTACTAAAACCACGTAATGTCCAGCTCCAAGAGAAGCCATCTCAACTCAATTAAACAACGTCGAGCAGATCAACGAGCAACGAAAGCGTGCGTCGACCAAAGAGCTCCGAAACCAGTGTGGCGGTTAGCCTCTGAAAGCTAAACGCTAGCACAAATCTGTTCTAGTCTGTCTAGTTCTGTTGTTGCAAGATGGCAAATGATGTTGTCGAGAGGCAATTGATGAGAGATGTTTCACTGCTGTACTTAGGCAGTAGATGTTGTAAGTGAACAAAGGAATTGTTAAAAGGTTCTGTCACCTCCCTCTACTGCACTGGGCTTAAATAGGTTTCAGCCCAGACTAGTTACGCCTGCAAGCTTCGCTTACGTGTCAGGCGTTAGTGCTGCTCAACCGTCGTCATCTGTCCTCGAGACACGGCCTGCCTAGCATTGGGTTTCACGACGCGGCTCCTTCTGCATTGAAGAGCTCGTTCTGGCGCGTCATCTGGCTGGTTAGATTAATTATGCATATCTGTACGTACCGGGAGGTACTGGTCGTACTGTAGCATCAGCACCATTACAATATTGCAGTAGCGACGTACCCACGAGTATACGTCCGTCCTGTGGAAAAGCACGAATTGGAATCCGTAACGAGTACCTGTACAATGTCATGCAATGTACTGTTGCAGGACTGTACTCGTCACAAAAGCATTTCAAGATATCACTGCCACCAATATGGACAAAATTTATTGGTACATAGCCTTACCATGGTAGCCCTATTGCCGTGCCAAGCTTGGCACGGCAAGGGGCTAGGTAGGGTGAGCCGGCAAATCTTGTCCGCGAGATTACCACCTGTCGGGAAAGCCATGGTGTACGGAAGGCTTTTAAGAATAACACATGTACACTTCTAGCGCCAAGATATTCCGCTCGGCTCGTCCGATATTCCTTTTCGGTACAAGATACGTCTACGATAGCTATCTATCTCCCGAGGCACGTGTGTATTTCATGGGCTCTAAACTAGGGGAGGGTGACCGTATCTCACGAGCGTGTGGAGGCGACTAGCGTACGGCCAAATCAGCAGCGGGATGGGGGTGATGGAGCTGGCGTAAGACACCGGGAAGCATCGCCAAGGAAGGGCACTCGCTAGCCGTTCCTTGTTCAACCATGTAGAAGTCGAGCATCCTTACCAATGTGACGAGGCACGACGTAAAGCATGCATGAGGATAGTCGTAGCCGGAGGAGCGACTTGAACTAGCGGCGGTGATCGTCTTGATCAGCCGCCGGATCATGCTCGGGATTGAGAGGAACGCAATGTCCGTACCCGGCGTAGAGATTGCTACCCAGTGCAACCCGCGGATCTCCCTAAGTCCCCCCAACATAGATCGGATACGTATGCATGGGTACGGGAGTTGTTACCGCGCCATGCCAACGAATAATGTAATTGGGCCCTATGTTCTTTAGGGAACTCGAGCACGGTACGCGCGGGAGTATGTATTGTGTCGGATATAAGGCAGCGAGTTGGGAAGTAACACCATTGCAAGGCGCTCGCTGGCTGCCGACCCACGTCGCCGAGCTTAACCTATATGGAGGAGGAGTACACCTAGGTGACGTGGAGAGTAGTCTCGACGGGGGGAGCGATATGGGAAAGTCTAGCGAGCCCACTACGGAGGAAAGATAAAAGGAATGAAACGACCGATAAAAGGAGAATGGTGACGACCGGTAAGGGCGACGGATCGACCGGTCGGGCACTAACATGTACGAAAAGAACTGCATGTATAGCAAAGCTAAGTACTAAGGAGACATTTAATTGCACTGTGCAAAGCTCTATGCATTGGGATAATGGTGCTAGCAAAGTGAGGTCGGGGTAGGGGTGGCTGAGGAAAGAGGGGAAGGGAAAAGGGGGGTGCAAGGCTTGGTGGGGGGGGGGACCAGAATGGGGGTTGGTTGGTCAGCATGCCGGTGGAGGGTGGAGGAGGGGAGAGGCGGTTGAAGAAGTACCATGGCCGGGGGGTGAGTGGGATGAGGAGTGGCAACCGCCCGGGCTAGACTAAGGCCATGCGTAAGGCCTAGGAAGCGGGAATCATTGACCGCTTGGGAGGCAGCAATGTAAAAGGCATGGGCAAGGGAAGTACCGGGGCTGGAGGAGGAGTGAGAGGAGGAGTGATAGCCGCCCGGGCTAGACATGGAGCAGGTGGATTGCCTAGAAGGTGGGAGTCGTTGACCGAATGGAAGGCAGTAAGGATAACTACAAGAGCATGGGGAGTACCGAGGCTGGGGGAGGAGTGAGTAGAGGAGTGACAACTGCTCGGACTGGACGTGGGCCATGCGGAGGGTATGGGAGGCGGGATTCGTTGACCGATTGGGAGGTAGCGTGGGCAAAGACGGGTGCATGGAAAGCCGCACAGTGCGGGAATTGCGCCGGGTGAGAGCGAGCACGGACAGTCGAGAGCATGTGGGTGCAATCGACGCAGAGATAAAACGGAAACGGGTGGGAGGAACCTAGCTCGAGGGCCTGGCAACCGTGGGCAGAGGTAAAGGTGAAAGTCCCGTCCGAGCACAAATTCGTGCGATGGGTGAGTTCTGATCGCCACTCACGGCATGCAAAACGCAGGCCGCATGGGATCATGTGTAACATTCGCCATAGGACGGGGAAAGCCCTTTAATAATACGCATACACGTCCCGCGAGCACTTCGCACTCCATGCACTTTGGCCCTCCCTCATAGCTAACCCGTGCACCATACACATACCGAAAGCCCGTGCTCCGCGCCGGGGAAATTACATGCACAGGATCCACTCGAACGGTCGGTACCCACCCGCGTTCAACAGCCGCAGCAGCGAGACGCACCTCGCCTCGCACCCACCGTCACCACGCATACCCCGATCCACAACACGATGCAATGGGGAACGCTCGGCAGCTCAAAAGGTAGAAGCACACACTACACGGACGACGGAGGCGCATGACTTAAGAGAGGGGGGAAATAGAGTAGTTAAGGAGCGGATATGGCGCTCGGCGTGAAGACGAGAAGCAACTTGAAGGCGGGCATGGGAGACGTGGTGATGGCGCCGGGCAATCGACGCATGGACATCATCGCGGTTTCGCCGGCCATGAGGCACACGGTGAGAGGCGCCAGAAAACACATATCGAGGTTAGAAAGGGTGAGGAGGAGAGAGAAGAAGTGGAAGGGATCCGAGAGACCGGGTAGTGGTCGGTCAACGACCCATTGACAAATAACAATGCATAGTGGAGCTATGGGGCAACACTAGACACGGGAGGCAGAACGCACCAAACCACCCCCCAACTTCCCCGAAGCGCGCGGGTGGGGCTCGCGTCAGTCAATGGGGGCAGCGAAAGCGCGCCCGAGGAGGGAGGGAGGGAGCGATGGCAGATCGAGCGGATGCATCTTTGAACCGATGCAGTGATGCGAACTTGCGAATACTTTACTGCTCAATTTCCACCAAATGCGCTATAAGAAAAGCAAACGTACGAAGCCAAGTTAATACAAACGCAATTAAATACTCCCTCCCGCCAACCATCCGCACAAACTTCGACAAGAAACCCATTTATGCTTTCTCCCATTTAGGCCTTCTCCCCTCGAACATCACACCGCTCGACTGCCACCGACCTCCCCCAAGCAACTCACTTATTCACCGGTATGGTCGACGCCGTTGAAGGCAATTGCTATGACTCCCCCACCTCTTGCCTATATTTGTCCTCCCGCACACAAGCCAAACTTGATTCACCCACTAGAACCCAGATATGCTGTGCACAACAAAGTTTGACTCCGGTACTTCTCGATTAGAAAGATTCAAATTGGTGTGTGTGGAAGTATTGCACTGATACTAACTTATCCCATACCTCGCAACTAATACGCAACTAATCTACCCCTTAGCCAAGCGCAGCACCCTCGGACACCAATGGCCCGGCCCCCACGTGGAAATCCTCCGCATACTCATGAAGCGCACCGGCACCCCACATTTATTGGTCTACGATAACGAGCATCAAATCGCTCGTTACAAGTACCTTTCGCACTATACCCCCCAAATAAAATTCACAAGATCATAAATCTCAAAATCAACCTCGAACCCTCAGTACGGCACACATAATGTCCCACCTCCACACCCATTATGTATAATGAGTGCACCATCTCCTCATCATATACCGAACTAGAAACGCGCAAGACACTTTGGTCAACCTGACGACAACAACACACACGCACCTTCCCTTAACACAACACCGCACAGACAATGCATATCGACTCATGGGGAGAATTTAAGCACCCAACGTTATTTGGAGACGACGGAATTGGCGATGATGGTCAGACCCGGACCATTTTTCTAGGTTTTCCAGGTGGTTTTGTTGGGAGGGCCCAGGGACAGCAACCGGCGCCAGTCTGTATATGTCGTATACATCGTATTATACACTCCTCCACATAATTCTGGACAAGATTTCGCACCTTCGCAAGTAGAAAATGTAACCATGCGTAGATTTTATTGACAAATGTCCTGAAATCCCAGGCAATGCTTTTGCGCGCAAAATGGAATGCGCCGACAACTGCGAGGGAAGAGTTCGAACACTGCCGGGCATGTGTACTTGGGGTTATTGCGCCCGCACCCGTGCGGCACGCTCTTTCAAACAGTCGCCGTGCTTGGTAGACGAAAAGAGTAACGGGCGCACAACGCCGCAATGTGAATGCTGATGCGACGGTCGCGCAAATATAATGCATAGGCGACGGAAGGAGGAGGTGTTGGGCAGGCCGCTGTGGGGGAAACGCACGAAATCGCGTATGTAGACTTACCACCGATATGCGCACAACCAAAGGGCAAGCCGCTTTCGGACACAATGTTCAAGCAAACATAACCTACTCATATATGGTTCAAACTTTTTTAAATAGGTATCGTTGGACGCGTTTTTTCAATGCGCGTCGAACGCACTTACGTTTGAGTTCAAACACTCACAAATCGATTTCTTATGAATTAGTTTAATTTAAGAATTATTCCGGCACATCTGAGCCGCAGTGCCAAGCAACACCCATCGAAGTCGGCTCACCACCTGAGACGATTTGTGCGAGGTTTGTCGATATATGTTTACCAATTCTTCATTCCTATATACCTAGAGAGAGAGAGAGGGAGAGAGAGAAAGAGAGAGAGAGAGAGAGAGAGAGAGAGAGAGAGAGAGAGAGAGAGAGAGAGAGAGAGAGAGAGAGAGAGAGAGAGAGAGAGAGAGAGAGAGAGAGAGAGAGAGAGAGAGAGAGAGAGAGAGAGAGAGAGAGAGAGAGAGAGAGAGAGAGAGAGAGAGAGAGAGAGAGAGAGAGAGAGAGAGAGAGAGAGAGAGAGAGAGAGAGAGAGAGAGAGAGAGAGTGCCAAGCAACACCCATCGAAGTCGGCTCACCTCCTGAGACGATTTGTGCGGGGTTTGTCGATATATGTTTACCAATTCTTCATTCCTATTGACCTCCGACCCTAATTCCCGACGCGTGCCACGTGTGCGGCGGGTGTGGTTGGCACAAGCACATACCCAAGCATTCCAAACACCACCGTCAACGTGATGCGTCCTTTAACGGCAAAGTTGGACCTCGCCCCTCCCCTAAGCCAATCGATCTCGCATGTTTACAGCGTGCAGTGTTTATCCAAACCTGCGTCATGTGCGTTTTTGCTCGCTTGCTTTCCAAAAATCACCCGTGCCAGCGGCGTGAACTTCCGTGCTCTATTCACACACCCGCAAACCAAACCTCGCGCATTAAACACGGCACCCACGCCTCCAATCCCCCCCTTAAAAGCCCACCAAAATACTGTTATGTGGAACACGGAGAAGTATGCAGCTTGGTATGAGCGCTATAGCAATGCCCAAGCGTGGCGCTCAGAATGACGTGTGTAGTTCAGACAATTTTCCGGGAGTTTATGGGCTTAATTCGACAAACTCCACCGACAACACCCGCTTTAAGCTGAGGTCTAAACACCCCGGATGGCGGCTTACTGCTTGCTTCTCGGCTCTTCTACAATTGGGTGGTCCTCGGGTATCGTCGTGCTTGACGTTGTGAGAAGGGAGCGTGTTCTTGACTAGCTTATGCTTAACATAATGCACGTCCGGACTTTTGTGGAGAAGTGTACATTTTCGTTCGTTTTCATCCCCTGCTCCGCCTGCCCTACGGTACTTTAAGCTGTGTTGGGGCTCACTTATGCCAAAGATGTGGATCACTTACAGAATTTGGATTTGGTGGCCCTTGGGGGGTGGGTGGGTTTGCGTGAGCGATAGCTCTCGCAAAAGGCAGAAGGTGGACACACAATCGCTGCTGGTGTGTTATATAGGGTGCGGACATTTTACTGTCCGTGCGCGCTTGGGCGCTTGAACCGTTAGGGAGATGTAGCGTCGGAGGTAACGCATGTAACGGAGGTAACGCCGGTTACTTCGTAATTTAGCCCTGTAATTCAAACCTCTATATTACTAATATGACCATTTAAGCTGTGTTGGGGCTCACTTATGCCATCTGTCGCCGACTGGCGTGTGACGTTGGGTGGGGGCCCGCCAGGGGTCATCCACCCAAAGAGTTGCCAAGCTCCCGGGCACGGGAGCACTGTTGGGTCGATGTAGTCGAGGACTACGTCCGACTCTCGCGCCCAACCGCCGAAGAACTTGATCTTCTGCATTGGGGTACCGATACTGTACGCAGCAGTAGCTGCACCCTTTCGGAGGGAGTGCGAAGTCCACGCGAAACCGTCCGGAGGTTGTTCGTGTACTGCACAAAGTACGCGTTGTAGCCAAGCAGTCAGGGTGTCCGCAGTCCAGTTTGTCGTAGGCTCGCGTACACTAATAGCCCATCGTCTGTCCGGAATCTTCCCGGCGGAGAACCTGGTACGGGCAGCGTCGAAGTACTGTAGTAGTTTCGCCATGTCCGGGTGAGCCGAGGCCGGTAGTTCACAGAGGAGTTTTCGCTCCGTGGAAGTACCCCGTTGACCTTTTCTCGTTCCGTGGTATAGGAGGATTCCGCCGGTCGGAGTACACAACAGGTCTCCAGACCGGCACTCAACTCCCGCTCCACCTCGACAAAAAAATGTGGCCAGGAGCACCGTCGCTAGACACGCTCGGAACAGCAGAATGAGTTCTGCTTGAGCCTGAGTCCAAGTGTCTGTCAGCTGTGTGCGGAGGTCCTTGGCCAGGCGTAGCGATGAGACAAGAATCCGGGCTGGGAGGTACAGGCGTGTGCGGCTGGGCTGGAGGGAAACTTGGGACGCAGCGAGACCCCGCCGGACCTTGGCGACCAATTCGCCTTGTGCGACTGGTTCTGCGCCGTGGTCCTTGAAAAACCCGTTTACGGCTGAAAGGTAAGGCTGTAGACTAGTAGCCTTAATGGTGCCACGTTCTCCGATCCATGCAATGTAGCGGGCCATGGTAGCAGTTGTTGCTGCCAGCGGCGGTAGGCCTTGCTCCTCGCAGAACTGGAAGTAAGGCTTGATTGCGCTGTTGTACGTGTCGGACGTGCTCTTCGCCCAAGCGGCGGTCAGCAATTCGAGCGTTTTTGCTCCAAGGCTGTCAGTGCCCAGTAGACGTTGCATGTAGGGGCGCATCGAGGCGGCCCACGGGTTGTTGCAGCCTGCCACCTCCACCTTGTAGCGGACCTTTGCTGGTCTGGTGGGGTAGGCTTGGACTGCTGGCCTGATGTGCCGTGTGTTGAACAGGGTCAGTGTAGCACTGACAGCGCCCCGGCGGAGGTACAACCAGGCCGGGAGGGAATCCGGAATACAGTGACGGGCCAATGAGGCTTGCCGACTGTACCGCGTCCGTGCCGCCGCCCGGGACGGAACAAGTGAGGTCGGGCCGGAAGGACCGTCTCGTGGCACGCCAATTCGGTAAGGGCCTGATGCCACGCTTTCCCTTGCCACCGGGGGGCGACCACCGTGGCTGCTGCGCCGCTCTGCTGTAGTTTCTGGGCGAGGTCGGGTAGCAGGGGCCATGGCGGGTTGCACCAGTTGTTTTCTGCTCTCCAATTCGCATCGGCGAGGTGAAGGGCGTCCACGGCTTCGCACGATGGGTCTAGCCAGTTCGCGTTGTAGCGGGGCAGTAGCGTGTTGAGAGCCGACGCAAACCGGTCGATTGTGTGCGGGCCGAAGTGTGTGTCCATTTCGTGGAACACCGCGGGGTCGAGTTGCCAGTCGTCGCTGTCGAGGTGTCGGCTGAGCTTGTCTGCCCACGTGTTTGCCGCAGAACGGATGTATCTGGGCCTGATGTGGATGTTGTTGGTGTCCAACAGGTACCATAACCGGCGTAATTCGTTCATCATCTCCGGGGAGCGGGACGTCAGGCCGGTCAGGACGTGGCAGACCGCCTGGTTGTCTTCGTGGAGGAGGACGTTGCGGCCAGCCAGGTGTGGCAAGAAGCTGAGGACGGCCAGACGGACGGCCTTCAGTTCTTTCCAGGTAATGTGCTGCTGTTCGTCCTGTATTCCCCAGAAGCCGCGGGCTTCGAGTCTGCCGTTCAGGACTGCCCCCCATCCATACCCCGAACTGTCGCAGTGGATGTAGGCTGACTCGACCGGGCGGTGTATGTTCTTGCCGTTGGCGTGACTGGGTACTTGTGTCCACCACTGTAGATCTCGACTGAGCTGCGGAGAGAGACGGACGCGGCCTCCCCACTTGTCGCCGAGTACGGAGTGCAGTTCGCGGAGGAAGAATCTTGCCGCTGGAATTGCCAGAAAAAGGTACTGCGCCTGACCCGCGAATGACTGTAGTTCCTTGACAGGGAGCCATCTGCAGTTTCGGGTTGCACGTTGCAGTAGGTGACGAGCTTGTCTTGCGAGCTTCTGTAGCTTTTCCACCGGGGCGAAGAAGTAACCTGAAGCTGTGTCGATGTCGATGCCCAGGTGGTGGCCGTATTGCGTCGGCTCCCAAAAACCCTTGGAGGGGTGGCGGAGAAGGCCGAGATTGGTGAGGAGGCGGTCGACGCGCTGCCTGAGCGAGAGAGCGAGAGCACGAGTGGCGGCGAAGAGGAGAAAGTCGTCCACGTAAGGTAAGATTTTGGCTCCGCGCCACCGCGTGTGTCGGAGGAAGCGCTTGCTTGGTCTGTCGCTGTCGGGTTGTGTAGGCTTCCCGTTCTGTGTTGTAAACCCACCGGGGTCTGGTTGACGGAGGTGTCGTACGAATGTGTCCGTGAACGCGCAGAAGTGGTAAGGGCTGAGCGACCAGCCCATCGGGAGTCCAGCTAGTCGGTACAGCTGGCCGCGAACGTTTACGGTTAGATAGTCGCGCTGCTCTGGCACGATGCCCAGCGCGTAGAACCCGTCTTTTAGGTCGAACGAGAACATGTAGTCGCCCTTCCGAGTCAGATGACGAACGCCTAGCAAAGACTCCATCCGTAGTCGCTTTCTGACGCAGAAGCTGTTCAGGTGTCGTAGGTCGACGATAAAACGCCACTGATTGTGGCCGGGCTTGGCGACTAAGAAGAGTCTTGACACGTACTTGCTGCAGGTGGTGCGTTCCCAGGCTCCCGTCTCCACGAAGCGCGCAAGCTCGGCCTCGACAAAGGTGAGCTGCTCGGGGGTAGCGTCCAGCAGTGAAGTACCTTGGTTGAACGGGGGTGGGGGTCGGTTGTTTAGGAAGGGAATAGTAACGCCCTCCCGGATCCACCGTAAGACTTGTCCGCTCGCGCCGATATCTTTCCAGGCTTGCCAGTTTCGCCGCACGCGATGACGCATGTAGTTTGAATCTGGGTTGCAGGAATCGGCGCGGCGGGTCACCCCGTCATTCGTCCTTGTCGCCCTCGGTCTTCTTGTGTGCCTTGTCGGTAGGGGGGAGGGGGCGGCCGCTCGTGCGGTCCTTTGGCTTGGCCTTGGTTTTGTCCGGCTTGTCCGGCTTATCGTTCGGCCTGTCCGGTTTGTCTGGTCTAGGCTTGTCGGCCTTGAACTGGGCAGCTGCTTGCGCTTTTGCAGCTGCTGTGATGCTGACTTCGAGTCGTTTGTCCTCCAGGGCTGCCAGGAGTCCGTCGACGACGTTGCCTCCACGATCGGAGGCGACAGTGTCGAAGCATCGTGAGTAGACGAGACGCTCCGCGACGCGTTCTTCTCCGGTGAGAATCTTCTTGGCCTTGAAGCGTCTGATGTAGGTGAGTCGCGCTTCCCCCGCTGAGGCCACTGCTTGATTAGTACGTAGCGCTGCGTCGACGAGGGAGTAGGCGTAGGTTGTTTCGTCGGGGGTAGAGGTGACCGAGCGAAGCGTTTCCATAGCAGTTTCGAGTGCCGCGTTAACGGCGGCCGTAAACACACCATAGCAGAGCAGGTGTCGATACTCGTCGCGGGAAGAAATTCTCGCGTTGTCCGTAAAAAATTTGTCGGCCTCGTCGTGTCGAGGGTTCCACAGGCACGGGGCTGTTGTGCCAGATGGGGGTAGGCAGTCCGCGAACGTACGGGACGCGAATTCTGACCACTCTCTAGGGTCGATGTACTCTAGAGGGTTGGTTTTACTGTCAGCTGGTAGAGCGTCGAGCTCGAGTCGTCCACCCGCAGCGCTGTCGGAGTCGGCTGTGGGGATGGCTGAAGTAGTTGGTTTTGTTGACGCGGTTGCGACGGAGAGAGTTTCGACCTGGGCTGCTAACTGCTGCACAATCTGTGTTAGCAATTGCAGCTGGTCTGGCTGCTGTTCCGGCGCGTCACCGGGCGCAACGTAGAGGTCAGTAGGCAATACCAGGCGGTCTGCCATTTGGACTGACGGAGTGTGTTTTCGTGCGTCGTGCAGGAGACTCAGTGATCAACACCTTGCGTGGCTAGCAAGAGCCACGATGCCGTTTGCGTGAGCGATAGCTCTCGCAAAAGGCAGAAGGTGGACACACAATCGCTGCTGGTGTGTTATATAGGGTGCGGACATTTTACTGTCCGTGCGCGCTTGGGCGCTTGAACCGTTAGGGAGATGTAGCGTCGGAGGTAACGCATGTAACGGAGGTAACGCCGGTTACTTCGTAATTTAGCCCTGTAATTCAAACCTCTATATTACTAATATGACCAAAAAACAAGTCAACCCTACCCGTAGCTCATCCTATAGGTACAGGTACAATGGTACCCGTACCCATATACCTCTATACTGCTAATCGTTCGTAGTCCATGAGTTTGCTACGTACGGGTACCTGTAGGAGCATACTGCTATATTTGTACTTGGCTTTATACTGTTTTTGCAAATCACCGCCTGCGCGGCGTTGGTGGGCACGAACAAGTGTCACGACGACGTCGCGACCTCCGAGCTCAACTCCAGCAACACAGCGTCCGAGAGCACTGCCTCGTTCCCGAGCCTCAGAGAGCCCGAAGCACATTATCCCAGGCCTTCTTGTAGGTATTTCTTTGTTAGTGGTGTCGGTTTCCAAAGTAGTCGCCCCTCCGGATGCCCAGCTCTGCCTGCCGCTTGGACTTCTCTAGAGCTCCCGACTGTATGAACGACCGACAACTATTGCCAGCCAAGCATTGCTCACCCGGCTCACCCTGGCTGTGATATACCATTCGCGTACTTACCGTGGCAGACCATCAGAGGGTGCAGTGATGACAGAAGTAGGTCACCAGCCACGGGGTGCCGAACTTGAGCGTGAGTCCGTAATAGCACCCGTTAGTGGAAACTCTCCCGACAACCCCGAGGCTCGGAGCACCACCGGTAAAGCTGACATTCGGCGGTACGCACAGCTGCGCCTCGACGGCCTTGCACTACTGAATGACTTACAATCCAGCGGCGCTACTGATGCAAGGATATTTCAGGCTGTGGAGTCACTGAGGAGAGCGCGACCTCAGATTTTCAGCACGTATCGGGAGCTCCACCTCCCAACCGCTAATTGACCAGGTCGACCAGTCGCGCGGAGCAGCAATGTTGTGAAAAGGGTGACACACAGTGCTGCCCGTGAACGCACTTGGACTCCTCTTTCGCGAATATCACCCCGGTACACTATTTAGCCAGACAGGAATGTATTTACCTGTACATATAATTGGCGGCATATATAGCAGACAGTCGAACTTCGACCACAGCAGCCGCTGCCACTGATGCCGCATGCCTGTATGTGTAAAATGGAAAAAGTGTTTCATGTATAGCAACTTATTTATCGGAGCTGTCGCACGACTTTCGCACGCCATCCTACCATTTTCCCCTGTTGTGGCGGGGTTTATGGCCCACTCGAATGGGTACGAGTGGATGCGCGGGTTTGCTCATGGCGCTCATCCACGTCATGACCTTCGCGACTACACTCATCTGTTGTCTTCATAAATACGTGCCACGACACCACATTTCTAGGGTCGACAAGAAATAGACAGAAAAAAGCAAAGTTTTAAAGTGTTTTCAACAAATCTTCAATTCTTTGACGACTCCATGGATGATGATGATGGGTCGCGAGATTTCAAGAGCAGGAGCACGACGACATACAGGAGAGGCACCCTACTCCTCCTACCTGGTACGTTGGGGCTGCCGGTTATTTGGGAATGGTAGGCACAGACTAGATGGATGTTCCACCGATCCCACGCCGTCGCCTGCATTAGGCAGCGTTACTGATGGAGGATATCATCTCTTGTATTGGGCGCATTCCATGTTGATACTGTTCTTGAATGCCTACCTCTCTCCTTCTGTCACAACTCGGCCAACTTCTGCTCGTATCATTTTTGGTGAATTTGTTGGCATTTATTCTGCTCATATGCCGCCATTCCACCCAACGAAGCATAAGCAGTTGGATTGTTTGTCATATGCCACAGCTGCGGTATGTGCCTGCTACGCACACACACTACTGTCGACTTGTGTTGTCTTGTATGCGAGGCAGTGTTGTATGAAGAATCAGTGACGCACATATTTGAAGACCAAACGTCGGTTTCGGCAAAGTGAATGGTACGTTTTATCTAAATATCAGCACCCAGCTTGTGTGCTTGCTGCTCAACCTACAGAGGCAGTCTATTCTGCTCACCCCTATATATCCTCCAGCTGCCCAGTTGTTTGCTGTGCACCGTCACTTTCCCTGGCGTGCCGTCTCTGTTGTGCCCAACGCTGTAAGTTCGAGCACCAGGTGCAGCCCCTCATGTTTGCCTGGAACGTGTCTCAAACATTCCCGAGAAGGCAGAATTCCATTGTCATGTGGTTCAGACGAGTGGTTTGTCACGAGGTGTGCCATCGAGGTGAGGGGCACCCGCTGGTTGTTGGAAGGGAATAGCGGGTGCAACTTATTTAAAGGGCTACGGTGACAGAATTTGCTAGTAAGTAATTTCAACGAGCCATGAAGGGCGCATGGTCGTGCGGACTGTGCGGCAGCAGGCACTAGAGCTGCATGCGAAATAACACGGGATGCAGATCCTTCTATGGAGAATTGCTGCCGTTCATCCTCGATGAAGAACGCCAAAATCCTGGCTAGGGACAGGCGATAGTCTCTGACCGGGAATAAGCCTAGCAGGGGATCTCGCGGAACGAAGAAAACACCAGCGGGCGCGCGCGCTTTACAATCCCAGCAGCAGCGTGAAGCTCCTCGTTGGTGGCGCCACATTTCCATAGATGATTCAGACATGCAAGATCAGCAGCTCGGGCATCTGCTAGCTGGCGGATGCTGTCGCTTAAATGCGGGCGAGCAGCGTCCACAGGCGGGTGCTGTCGAGTGACGGCGACGCGGGGGCTTGAGACGGCCTGCTCGGCGCACAAAGTGCAGCTGCTTTGCGTGGAGCGCGTCATTACAGCGAAGAACAGGTAAGTGTAAGAAGGATGTCACAGAAAACTACCCTGCGCCGGTTTGCCCGACGAGGAAGGAAGCCGTTCAGAATACTGAAAGACGTGAGAAATCAGGCGACGGTGCTATCAAGACCTGAATATGCTATTCCGTGAACTCCGCTTATTTAGTTTGCCAACATCGCAGGTACACGTACCGTACCCCGCCCGGACCCCGATCCTGCGCCAGTTCCTCCGTAGTTCGCGGTCTACACTACACATGCAGGACGAAAATGGCGTATTCTCACGATGTGTAATAATATACTACGGTCCTTGCGGTACGTTAAACGCTCCATCTAATATGGAGGAGACGCGCGCAATAATAATAAATTTTTTTTTATTTTTTTTTGCGCCCCCGGGATATGGGACTGGCAATAATAATAATATCCGGGCACATACAGGTACCTGTACATGTACATGTACCTCCATATCTTATGTGGTGTGTGTTGATGGAAGAAAGGGCGGGACAGGGAATTTCTGGATTACAAGAAGAACAACATGAGCACGGGGACATGGCGGTACGGGGACATTTTAGATCTGAGCTGGTTTTCCTCGTTATTTCCCAAAACTTCGCATAATCAATCACTTATTTTCCTGATTATGGGGACATTTCGAGGGTGTACAGTCAATTTAATGTTGTTTCCCAGCTTACCCGAAACACCCGGAGATCATGTGGAAATCACACGACGGTATTTTAGTCAATCTTATGTTTTAACAAGAAAAGGCAGTGGAAACCACCAAGCAAAAATGAGTTAAGAGGAAAGACTCCCACATGTCTAAGCCCGAGGAAAAAGAAGGCATGCCACAACAATAGCATTGCCCTCCGGCAAAGCGTCGCGAAGATAGGAACCCAAAGTACCATGAAAAGCGGTAGAAAGACGTTGCATTCATTCTCGCTGCACATCCCCCCAAAAACGTCGAAAGGAAACACAATTAGATCGACACACGACGGTATTTCCAATTATTTGAGCTTGTTTCCCATCTTACCAATAGTACATATCCTTACAAGAAAAAGCAACGGAGACCACCAAGCAAAAAGAAGAAAGGAGAAAAAAACCTAAGTCTCGAGAAACATGACGGCATGCCACAACATCACCACTACCCTCCTGCAAATAATTTCCTAGCTTACCGATTACAATAAGTTATTTTACCCGAAAGTAGTTTCTGCAAACTTTGCTGGAGAATTACGGGGACATTGTTGGAATGGTAATATTTATTTATAATCAATGGTACATGTTGATTGTACTTCTGGTCACCCTTCAGTTTGTGGCAAGCGGCCGTGAAAAACCGCCTTCGCATACCCAAAGAGGTGAGTTCTTTGTAACTTTGCTACCCTCCAAGCCCTAGGCATCGACCCTATGTCATAAGCAAGAAAATTGGGGGGCTTCGGGGTGTTGTAGGATCATATGCATGTCGTGACGTCGACTTTCCACGTCGAGGCTAGTCAACATCGACTTGCACTTGAAACCACGCACCGTAACAAAATAAAGTGTTTCCTTAAGACCATCCTTTTGTCACCTTGAACGAGCTTCTATACCGACAAATCAACGAATATGGTCGCATGAAGGCCGCTCGGCCGGGCTTACAGGTATCGCGCATTCACACACGTCCGTAACACGTTATGTTCTCCGGGGGTGTAGATCGCCGGTGTTGCCCGTTTTGAAAACTAATGTACCCGATCTTCGACCAACCCTCGCTCCTCGCGTCACCTTTGCGAACGAACTTCACTTTTTGTGCATAACGTCGACAATTTTAGGGTATTTCACACCTATTACGTTGCACATAGCACTCGCGCCCAATGGTGGCACCTCGACGGTACCGCATCTGGATAATAATTTGGGCGGGGAAGCCAAGGACGAGCTTCGTTAGGGAACGAACATTGGACAAAAAGGCCTTGCATGCCAAAAAAGAAAGCCCGCATAGAACAACAATGTGAAGGATAATAACACAAATGGGCGAGGGAGGATAGGAATATAAATAACACTACAAAATGAGGCGGTTAAAATGTTATAAGGCGACGTAGATACACGAAGGATGAAAGACCGCCTGAAAGGGCGGAACCCCTATAATCAACAAGGGACAAAGTGTAGAGTATTACCCTATGATACAAAGTTTACATATTGCAATGGAAGATGGTATCAACATATGACCCCCCCCCGCATCACCGCCACCCCTCCCCTTACCCCCACCACACACATCGAAGCGGAATACCTCTCCCCCTCGGACCACCCCTACTCTCCGTGCGACGTCACACGCATCATTTCCAAGCACAATGACACTGAATACGGCCAGACGTAGTACATGGTTGAATGGGCCCCAGAACACCTCACGGAACGGGACATCAACTTCAACACGACGACGGCTTCTGCCTCGTCTCCTCCGCCCCCAACTCGGTATGTCTCCCCACCCCTCCCCCTCCCTTTGCTCTATTTGCCACGACTTCTTCCACCCATACCCCACTTCATCCTGGAGCACATGCCCAAACCTTGCCGTCCATTCCCACTGCCGCCCCGCTCAGGGGCCCGACAGTCCGACACGTGGCAATGCGATTGGTGCGAACGCGGCCCGAAGCACGACCTCACCCGCCTACACGAGGTTCAATGGGCCCCTAGCCTCCAACTCCATGACACCACGAGTGAGACTCCCTCTCGCCCCACTGCCCACAGTGCCTTCAATTCCGTCTTCATTTGATCCACAAAGCCAATCCTACCCGAACCCGGACCTACCCCATGGACACACCCCTCATCTCCTTCAACCATGACCCCATCAATCCATACCTCGACATGCTCCCCACCAGCACATTCACCATCCACACCCACCCCACCCTCCTCGACACAGTCACCCAATGCACCCCCGACGCCCGAGCGGTCACAACCCTTTCCGGTCCCCGCATCCGACACCTCTTCCAACTCTTCCGCCCCGGCCTCACACACCACACATTCGAAGAAGATGTCTACCACCTCATCACACGACTAGGCTCCCGCTCAGAAATTCACTCACTCACACCCACCACCACCACACGCAACAGATGGGCCACTCGTGAGGACCTCCTCTCAGCCCTTCGCAGCACCTTCCATATTCAAACAATATTCTACTCAGACCCGCTCAACAAATCTTTGCACTCTCACACTTACCACTCACTCTACCCAGAAGACATAGTCTTCTTATCCAGCGGCAGCAACGCACCGCACACCTCGCACGGCACAAAAATCACTAACCCGGAATACGACCACGAGTGTATGCGACGCGCAATGGAAAATGCAATCACTAGCGCCCACTCCACAGCCTCACACTCCCCCAGCGCCACCATCCTCATACTCCCCCGATGGGAACACACACAATACCGCCATTTCAAATACATCTTCTCGCCATACACCCACCACCTTTACACCCTTCCCAACGACGCAAACACCTTCTTACCCCCATACCAATACACAAGTACCCCCATCCTTACACCATACGGTACACGTTGGATGGTGGACATCTACCTCGTCGCCAACCCCCTCGCACTTTCTTCTTTGCCCTTGCACACAGCAATGACCGCCCTCCACAACACAGTCTAATCAATTTACAATACTCACCTCCCCAACCCCTCCATCACCATCCCACCTCCGCCCTTCTTCGACACTTACCCACCACACTCCTTAGGCATCTACCACCTCCCCCCTAACCCTACCCAGCCCGTCACTTACCCCCTTCCGGAGCGCACGTCACTAACATACTCCCCCACAAGAGGAGTACATGCTTGGGATTGGAAGGACTTCGTAAACACCGACGGCTCCTAGAAGGGAGGCCCCTGCCACCCACCCCGCCTCGGATACGCGCGTCAAAATTCGGGTGACCTCCACCCCTCCCTCTGACACCATCAATCGTGCGGAACTCGCGGGTATCGATATCGGCCTACAACTCGGCCATACCCGCATCCTTACAAACATTGCGTACTCACTCCGCCTTATCCAAGGCTACATGAACTGCCCATCCGCCTACCGACACAACATCCACCGCGACACACTTGACTCCATCACACACGCGCTCGAAACTCGATGCGAGTCAGGCATCCGCACCCATCTAGGCAAAATCAAAGCACACAACCACTCAATCGGCGACGACCTCGCAGACGACCTCGCTAACCAAGTTGCGGACGGACACCCACCCGACACAACCTATACCAAGGGTTTAGACGTATCGATAGGCCATTGGACGCGGCCATACACACTCATACCCCAAACCCTAGGAGAACCCATACCCTACAAGTGCACCAATCTGAAAACTGATGCACTCACGTACATCACCAAACACACACATACACCCCTCTCACAAACCACCATACACGGTGCCCTCCTCGCCCGCGCCGCGGCGGACGGGGCGGACTTCACCTTCCACAAAAAGCACGCATCACTCACCAATGTCCAAAAACACACACAAGCAAGACTTCATGTGGGGAGTGCACAACACCCGCCTCCTATCACACAACCCCGCCCCGCGCTGCCCCATGTGTGGTCAATTTACTAGCAACGGCCACGTGGCCGGTAACTGCCTTGTTAGCACTAGCATCCCGTTACCTAGTGCTTATGTACAAGGTAGCTATTTGTCATCCTAGTACTAAGCGTTATGCTATTATAGGTATTGAAATTGAGGCGCCCGCCGGCGGCGCAGCGGCGGCGGCCCCGGAGGGGGGTGCGCTCGCAGGCCCGTCGGCATCCCCTCACCTCCCCGTGGTGGGCGCTGGAAACCCCGTAGCCGTGCTAGGCTTGGCACGGTAGGGGGCTAAGAGGGCCGACAGCTCAATCCGCGGGATCAACAAGTGTCGGGAAAGCCATGTACATAGGGTTTTTGAAAAAAATTGTGCAATACCGGCGCCAAGATCTCCCGCTCGGCCCGTCCGATCTGTTTTTTCACGTACATATACTCATGAATACATCTTTACTTTGAGGGGTGGGGCATGTACTACGGCAGCGATTGATGGCGAGGAGGGTACGGCCGGATCAGCGGTGGGAGGCAGGTGTTGGAGCTGGTGGTGGCCAGCCGGGAAGCAGCGCCACGAAAGGGCGCTCGCTAGCCGTCGACCAGCCCTGTGCCGGTCGAACCTTGCCGAGGGGTGAGGCAAGACATGGCACAGGCCGGTGGCTAGTCGCAGACGGAGGAGCGGCTATATGAGGCGGCGGCGATCCTCGGGATCAGCCGCCGCCGGTACGCCATGTACGGAGGGTTTTTTTCGGAAACTAAAACAATGCCCGTACCCGGCGTCGAGCTAGTTGGGGAGCAGCACTAGGGTAGGGCGCTCACTAGCGAGCCGCTACGTCGTCCAGCGTCGTCTCCCGGGGGGGGGGGGGGGGGGGTTAGCTGGGACGGTAAGGAGGACGGTCGCGACGGGAGGAGCAACACGATCTGGCGGCGACGACCGTCTGGGTCGGCGCCGCCGGAAAACCCGGCATGGGGGGGTTTGTTTAATTCCGGGCGCCCGCGGCCCGCCGGATCCGGCTACGGTGACCTGCCCCCCCCCCCTCTTCGACACCCACTACCCCGACAGACCTTCATAATTATAGGATTCCTTGATCGTGGGCCCGGCGGGTGAGCTCGGAGGCACCCGCTCAAGAACAGGCTGCTCGGTGGACGCGCGATCAGAGGGGGGAGGGTACGGCCACAGGCCCGAAAACCGACAGGTACCCGGGTACCAGACAGAGAAAAACCGGGGAAATGAGCGGGCAAAATTCAGGCGCGGAGGCAGGAGCGCTAGTTTTTTCTATGTCTGTGTGTCTCGGTCCCCCCCACTTGTCCTCGAGGTGACGGGGGACCTCGACAAGGAGGACCGGCGCGTCGGTGGACGCGGCAAGACCTTGGGGCGGGGTTTACGGAATGGAGCGGCGGGATCGACGAGCGACCGCGCGAGGAGGGGTTTTTTGCCAGCCTTTCCCCTCCTACCTTCGGCAAGACCGAAGTCACGCGGGAGCTAGATTAGGCAAGCCCGTCGTCCCTCCCGAACGCCGACCGGCCTAGGCCGGTCGGCACCCCGGTTCGGTGGGAGCGGGCCGTGCATCGTGAAGGTCGAGCAGCAGTTTAGTTTTGCATTTCTCGACAAGTGGATTTATTTTTAGATCTGTTTCTCTTGATTACAAAATTATTACGTTGTTACTCCTTAGGCGGGGGGACTATGGCAATTGCTGCGGTTGCTTAATTGGAAATTGGAAATTAAACACAACGTGTGCCGGCAATCTGGACCGATTGATGTCTCTCGGACCTCTCTACCAAGCCATACAGGACTTATAAGCGAGTTTAGCCCGGGTCTCTGCGACCAGGTACACCTATCGACACACCTATCTGCAATGTGTGCCGATGTTCCTCGGGAGTTAAAAAAACTGTAAGCAACCGCAGTAATTGCCACAGTCCCCCCGCCTAAGCAGTAACAGCGTAATAATTTTGTAATCAAGAGAAACAGATCTAAAAATAAATCCACTTGTCGAGAAATGCAAAACTAAACTGCTGCTCGACCTTCACGATGCTCGGCCCGCTCCCACCGAACCGGGGTGCCGACCGGCCGAGGCCGGTCGGCGTTCGGGAGGGACGACGGGCCAGCCTAATCTAGCTCCCGCGTGACTTCGGTCTTGCCGAAGATAGGAGGGGAAAGGCTGGCAAAAAACCCCTCCTCGCGTGGTCGCTCGTCGATCCCGCCGCCCCATCCCGTAAGCCCCGCCAAGGTCGCCGCCGCATCCGCCGACGCGACGGTCCTCCTTGTCGAGGTCCCCCGTCACCTCGAGGGCAGGTAGGGGGGACCGAGACACATAGACATAGAAAAAATTGGCGCTCCTGCCTCCGCACCTGAATTTTACCCGCTCATTTCCCCGGTTTTTTCTCTGTCTGGTACCCGGGTACCTGTAAGGTAGTCCGGCCTGCGTCCGTACCCTCCCCCCTCTGATCGCGCGTCCACCTAGTAGACTTTGTTGAGGCTGGGGCCTCCGCGCTTACCCGGGCCCCCCCGCAAGGGTCTCGTCTATCCGGTAGTGGGTATCGAGGAGGGGGGGGGGGGGGGGGGGGGGGGTCAGGTCGCCGTAGCCGGTTCCGTCGGGCCGCGGGTGCACGGAAATTAGTCAAAACCCTCCGTACGGGGTTTTCCGGCGGCGCCGACCCGGAGGGTCGTCGTCGCCAGATCTTGTCGCTCCTTCCGTCGCGACATGCCTCCTTGCCGCCCAAGACTACCCCCCCCTCGGGAGATGTATCTCGTCGGCGTGGCGGCTCGCTAGTGAGCGCCCTACCCTGGTGCTGCTCCCCAACTAGCTCGACGCCGGGTACGGACATTAGTTTAATTATCCAAAAAGCCCTCCGTACAGGGCTTTCCGGCGGCGGCTGATCATGAGGATCGCCGCCGCCTCACATAGCCGCTCCTCCGCCTGCGACCTGCCACCGGCCTATGCCATGTCTTGCCTCCCCCCCTAAGAAGTGTCGACCGGCACAGGGCTGGTCGGCGGCTAGCGAGCGCCCTTTCCTGGCGCTGCTTCCCGGCTGGCCACCACCGGCTCCAACACCCACCCCCCACCGCAGATCCGGCCGTACCCTCCTCGCAATCAGACGCTCCTGAAGTACATGTCCCACCCCCTCGAGGTAAGACTGTTCTTAGTAGTATCTGTACGCGAAAAAACATATCGGACGGGCCGAGCGGGAGACCTCGGTGCCGGTATTGCACAGAAATTATTTTTTCAAAAGCCCTCTGTATAGGGCTTTCCCGACAGCTGCTGATCCCGCGGATCGAGCTGTCGGCCCTCTTAGCCCCCTACCGTGCCAGGCCTAGCACGGCTACGGGGTTTCCAGCGCCCACCACGGGGAGGTGAGGGGATGCAAACGGGCGTGCGAGCGCACCCCCCTCCGGGGCCGCCGCCGCTGCGCCGCCGGCGGGCGGCGCGGTTGCTTACAATTTTCTAACTCCCGAAGAACGTCGACACAATTGCAGATAGGTGTGTCGATAGGTGTACCTTGTCGAAAAGACCCGGGCCCAACTTGCTAATAAGTCATGTATGGCGAAGTAGAGTGGCCCGAGAGACAGCAGTCGGTCCAGTTTGCCGGCACATGTTGTAAACAATTTCAATTTCAATTTCAATTACAACAATACCATTATAAACCGGCTGCTGTCTCTGGGCCCCCCCGTTCAACGCTAGTTATTTGTGGACTTATATGCTGGAGTAGACCGTAAACCACTAATCCCAACCTCTCCATTGGCAGTGACGATACCGTCCAAAACATACAAGTAACCAGGTATTTATTATTTTGTTATCTATATGTATGTTTTTTGGATACAATATGAAGTAAAAAAGTGTCGCTAGTCTCCACGATACGCGGCCTGCTCCAGCCGCCGCGGGGTCGCCGATCAGCAAGGCTATTCAACTTGAGCCGGTCGAGTCGAACCTGCCTGACCTCGGCTCCTGTGCGACTCCGGTCGTGCCGGAGCCAGGGGGGAAAGGCAGGTGAAAAATCCCCCTCGCTCAGGTCGTCGTCGGTCCCGTCTCGATCCGTGCTCAACCCCGCCCGAGGTAGTAGCTGCTCCTCCCGACGCAGCTCGCCACCTAGCCGAGTCTTCTCTCCTCCTTCGGGGGCAGAGAAGAGAAAATAACTAGCCCCCAGACGATGTCCGGCTAGCTCTCCTGCCTCCGAGCCAGATTTTCTCATGTCCCCTGTCCTTGTTCCGTCTGTTTCCAATACCTATCTGATCGCGCGGTGGCCGTCCGTACCCTCCCCCGGTGGTTTACGTTGTTACGGGGCCGCCTTTACGAGCAGTGTGCCGTTACGATAACCCTAGGCACACTGCATGAGGCAGCCTATCGATACCCGGGTACCGACTAGGGAAGGGGTTGGAAGAACACATGGATCGAGTCGCCGTTCCTCAGAAGATGGTGGGTACGGGAATTTTTCCAAAAACCCCCCGTACCGGGCTTTTCCGGCGGCGGGTGATCCTAAGGACCGCCGCCGCCAGACCGTGCCGCTCCTCCGGCTGCAACCCACCGCCGTCTTGCGTAGCATCAAGCCTCGCCCCCAGGGGAGACTTACGGCTCTCGCAGGGCTGGCGACTGCTAGCGAGCGCCGTGCCCTAGCGCTGCTTCTCAGGTGTCCGCCGCCAGCTCCAACACCCTCGTCCCTCCGCTGATCCGTCCGTACCCTTCTTCGCCAAAACTTTTCGGAAACGCCGCTCCCGCCCCATCGTCGGGAGAGTATCTGCGAGTATTTAGTCGCGGAAAAGACATATCGGACTGGCCGAGCGGAAGATCCATGTGCCGGTGTACGGATACTATGTTTTTCCAAAACCCTCCGTACCGGGCTTCCCGACAGGTGTTGATCCCGCGGATCGCAGCTGTCGGTACCTCGGTTAGCCCCCTACCGTGCCAGGCTTGGCACGGCTACAGGGTTACCAGCGCTCACCGCGTGGAGGTAGAGGTAAGTGCCGACAGGCCTGCGAGCGCACCCCCCTCCGGGGCCGCCGCCGCTGCGCCGCCGGCGGGCGCCTATTATAGGTACTCTATTCCCTATTGGTGGCGGTCGGCCGGCCATGCCGGTGCCTTCACCGCCCGCCATCTCTCGTCTCTCACGTCTCTAGCCACCACACCCGGCCCCCTTGTGGGGCCGGCACGACCTACGTGTAACTATCCGTTCCTGATTCCAAGAGGTTATGGGCCCTCCACCAAGTTACATTAGAGAAGAGCGGGTGTAAAGCGCTCGGCGCCACGCTAGTTTTACCTACTCCCACGTAAAAAGAGTAGAACGTGTGCAAAACGCTCGGCGCCATGCTAGTAATTCATCGTCCAACCGACAACACGATTCGCCTTCGAAGTGGTTGTCCGCGACTCTCTCACGTATCTCTCACGTAAAAATGAAAAGAGCGTGTGTACAACGACCGGCGCAACGCTGGCTCCACCCAACTTTCAGTCTCACCTAGCCTTCAGCCTACCGATGCTCCCACCCGGATGTGGTTCTTTAAAACCGACCCGCGAAAATTCGGCCCGTGCGTACTTGAATTAGTATTGTTGTTGTTTTTTCCCGAGGCAACGCAGCAACGCTCACCTAACTTAGTTAGCATCTAACCTTTCCCACGGCGAAAGTGGGGAGTCAACACGAGCAGCGCCCGTCTAGGCTTTTGCGTCCCTACACGCTCCTAACACCCTTGTTGGCAGTGCTTCTTCCTCACCGGTCGCTCTCATGCGTCGGCTAATTCGCCCGTGGACAGTTTTTCCCGCTACATTTCAGACTAGTACATTACACAGTACATTTGGAACCACTTTATATCGGCAACTCGCCGGTAGCGGCATGTTCCTTTGAGCGCATGTCGCTACACCTACCCGGCATGAGACACACGCTACAAGCACTACACCTTCGACCAAGATGGCACCTTGCTCGACGCAAGCTAGGACGACGTCAAAACTTCGGCTACCTTGAGGGGGGTGTTAGCACTAGCATCCCGTTGCCTAGTGCTTCTGTTCAAGGTAGCAATTTGTCATCCTAGTACTTAGTGTAATGCTATCAGCGGTACTCTATTCCCTATTAGTGGCGGTCGGCCGGCCTTGCCGGTGCCTTCGCCGGCCGCCATCTCACTCCTCTCACTTCTCTAGTCACCACAGCCCGCCCCCCTTGTGGGGCCGGCACGACCTACGTGTAACGACTCCGACAATCCGACATGCCCCACCATGTCCGGCTTTAGACAGGACCGCCACAAAAACGCGCAAGAGCTTCTCATGTCCCTCATGGAACGCCACAACGGAAGCCGATAGGAGACCATCACGGCGGACTTTGGTAACACACCCATCAAATCATTCACATCCCTCATACCCATCTATACCCCCCTTGACTGTCACCCCCCTCACCCCACCCATATGCCCACCCGTATGGTTGCTATTGATGAAGGCCTCTCGCCCGACTCCCTCACCTCATGCCACCCCATCCTCCCGGCCGAGATCCTCCCCTCCGCGTTGAGACCCCCGGCACACAAACCCGACTTCGCCCGGCTTCTCGAACCTAGATTCGTCGGACACACAAACGGCCGCCGACGTTACTCCTCGAATAAAGATATTCAGATAAGGGGATGGATACCGCACGGCCCACAACCTCTCCCACACCGCACAAGTGATTCCCGAGAAATACACCCCCCTCGCCAATGCCATTCGCTAACATTGGCCACGTACCGAAGTCGACATTCTTCCCATAATCATGACTCGCACATGTACACCTCACTCATCCAGCATTACCAATCTCATATGTCTTCTCACCCTCCGCACGGACGCACGGACTCCTTACAAACTCATCCCAAAAACACGACTCAACACGGCACGCCTCCTAGCACAACTCCATTTGCACACTGTCCAATGGCTGCATCATCCCCTTCTCGTATACCGCATCAAATCTCGAACGACCACACCCCGCACCTCCATTCACCGCACCCACACACGCCCCTTAATGATAGCTACCACCCTCACGCACGTCACACTCCCCCCCCGGGGGGGGGGGGGGGGGTAAAAACCCCCAACACCCTTTGGAAAGGTTTGACTTAGGCCGTTCACGGTCTAGTTCTGACTTGTAAGTTTCATGCATGGCATAGCAGGGAGGGCCCATAGACATCAACCGGTTTCTACCGGTACATGTTGTAAACAACTTCAATTTCAATTTCAATAGTCGACCAGCATGTGCATCGTCTCACCAAACAAGTATGCGACAAGTAGCGAGCTGATACGATACTCGTCGTCGCTGTCTGGGGAGTCCGTGGCTGTAGAAGTGCCCGAGTGGGTATCTCCGCTGAATTCCGAATAATTTCATGCCGAGACGCATCCCCTCCTCGAAAGCATGGATGTGCTGCCGATTATTGTAGCATTACGATAGCATTGTTCATGTTTTGAAGGAGATCATGGCCGAGGCGGAGGCAATGAAAGGGAGGGGCTTATGTTTGGAGGTTCGCCGATTTTGGTATGGGGCCTCCTGAGATCGCATGGGGATGTCGTGTGCTTGGATTTTTCGGCTCCACATAAGCACTTGGTTGTGGATGTTACGGACACTAGTGCACGCACGAATTGCAACGTTCCGGCTGTCGGGGCTTCGCTTCCGCTCCGTGTCAGTCTAGCGATGGTGGTTCAACAAGCTAAGCTTGATGCTGACCTCTGCACTTCGTCCTCCCTTGTCAGGCCTTCTATCCAGGCCGTTCATGACTACTACCCCTCTGCACTTGAGGACGTGGTCGGTTGGCTGCTATGGCAGTTGACCGTGATGTTCGCTTGGTCATTTTGGTGGTAGATCGACGTTTTCCAAGCATGGGTGCGGCGGGCTCTCGCTCTTCACGGTCTGAAAGTTATGCCCGCATGAAGGAGCTTGTACGGCAGTCGAAATATGTTCCCTTCCATCGATTTCATGGGCTTGTGCGTCGTGAGTTCATGCAGCGCCTTCCTGTGGGTTTCCATGGCACGTTGGGTTCTAATTTCCGTGATACTTTGCAGGAGGGTGGTGCAACTGTTATTGCACGCCTCCCTTCTCCGAGGGCTCAGGTTTCCGTGTCTATTTTTTCTTCTTCTTTGCTAGTGGATCCCACTACTTTCCTTGCAATTAATGCTTGATTTTAGCGACAGCGTGAAGTATCGTATACATGTACTTTTTGCGGCATGTGCAAATTGTATGCAGAACGGAAGTCCCCCCCCCCCCCCCCCCCCCCCCCCCCCGCGCGCGCGATGGATAATAAAAGCTCCGCCGATGTATTGTCTACGACACCTGAGCTCCTCCAATATCATCATCACCACTATTTATGCACCGCCCTACAAGTACCTTAATAATACATTGAGTAGTCCATTCTTCGATGGACATGTAATTGTAAAGGTCATCACAAATAGCACACGAACGTGCTTTTTTGCCATGGTCATCGTCCGTGCACGCGCTGTATGTCAAGATCATGCAAATAGGAACGTGGATAGAGAGAAAGAGGGGAAAACAAGAGGGCAAGAGTGTCAAGAGGGTCACGTAATCCAAGGCACGGCAAAGAGAAGCACTATGTTGTGCACGTACCTAGTAGATTAAACACAAGAAACACAAGAAACCACACGCAACGTTGAAAACCTAACACGTGGAGGCGACAAGTGGCGCCTCACGCTCCGCGCGAGGAAGCACGGGGACGCTTGCGGCCCATAGCGCGTATGAAGAGCGCCGTGGCATAAGAAGGCATCCCAGCCGAGGATGAAGCGGCCTCCACACCGTCCGCGGCGGCGGACAACCCTCGCATGACGTTGTCTGTATGAGCCTCATGGACGGCGAGAGAAACCTTTTGGCGCTAGAAGGCTAGCAACTTGCCCAAATGTATCCCGTTACAGGCAGTTACCTGCATGGCATGCTACTTATAAAAACCGCGGCGTAGCCGTCGAGAGCACCAAATTCCGCGACCGCAAAGGGAACGAAGCGGATGTCAAGGCGACTCCTCACCCCGTCCGAATACTTCTCAAGCTTGGTCTCCTCAGCACGGCGTAGAGCGACTTCATGAGACCGGGGGTATAAAACGCCGAACAAACCGAAAACCACGGCATCAACTACAAGTTTTGAGCCTCGGATGTCGTGGTAGTGCAAGACACCCACATCCGCAAGGAGGCAGTCGTTGCCGTTGAGGAGTCGAACTTACATCGTCGGGTCCGTGAAATCCTCGACGCCAATCCCGAGTGCGCCACGAACCTCGGAGATGATTTCTACAAGGGCCGGCACTAAACAAGAGTGAGCGGTATGGACCGAGGCATCGCCGCCGTATCGAGACAAATGGTCAGAAAGTGTAGTGGCCCACGCGTCATCCGACATGTCAACACTCGCCGACTCGAATAAACACCTTGAACCGAGACCTGGCATGAAGCACAAGCACTGGATGGGGGGGGGGGCGAAGAGTGGATATGATGCGGGAAGACGGTAGACCGATGATGCAACACAGTGCGACGCGGAAGACGGCGTCGTAGTGCTCATGGAACTTGTCACATTGCTCGCTCATGCGGCCCGTTGTGCGCGGGTCTAAAGTCGAAAACGCACGGGCGCTGTGGCTGAGACAAGATGCAAAACGCCTATACTCCGGCCGAGCGCGGTAAGAAAACGTGGGGCGATATTGGCGAAGCGAAGCAAGTTGCCGCACTCACTGATGTCAACTTGCAACTTCGGAAAGATATCCGTGGCAAACGCGGAAAGGGGTACGAGCGAGGGCATGCGATCAAGGGACCGGATAATGTGCTCGTTGTTTTTATCGGGCTTCGGCTACGGAGCTAACGCGGGCCACCGTCGGATCTTTAGGGGGAAGCATAGCTAAGGCCATGGTTATGAGGGGTTTGGACTCGGCGAGGGCATGAGAACCGCACGCAGCATCCAAGCGCGCCCACGCTAAAGCGAGCTTTAACGACCACATATGTTCGTTGTCACCGTCGCCTCCGTCCGGCGCGATAGGCCGCCGGGACACCGTTGTGGTCGTAGAAGCCGCTAGCCGTCCGTAGACGGTCGGCTCCATCGGAACATCATCGTGTGGATCCTCGTGCAAACGGGCGTCTTGCGCTACAAGAAAACGGATAGCGGAGCCCGTCTGCTCGTATCTTTTGTGTTTGTAACTTTCATACCCGGTTATTACTTGCCCGTACGCTTTGCCGCATCAGTGTAATCAAGTGTGCATTGTGGCGGGCGTAATCAACTGTATCTTGAGGCGGCGCGGCACGGTCGTGGACGGGTGGAACCGCTGTCGTTAATTCTTGAGACCCTCTTGCCGTTTCAGCGACCACCAGTGCCGGAAAAGTAAGGAATAAACACTTCACAGAGCTATTTCATCTACTTCTGGGTGCTCCCCGCCGTTGTACTGACGCTCCTCAGTAAACTGTCTGAGCCTGTACCAGCATGGGCACGGACCAAGCCGGCAAGGCGGCCGACAACGTCGCGTCGTCGTCCGTTGTGATGATGCCGGGGGAACCGCTGGCGGGTCAGGACAAGTACCTTGGAGGGGCATTGGGCCCCGACGGGTTGGTGTACGGTATACCTGGCAGCGTGCGGAAGGTGCTCAAGGTGGTTCCGTCCACCGGTGAGGTGACATACTTTGGACCGGACCTACCGGGGAAGTTCAAGGTATAGACCGAGGGCGGCCAATATCCATACAATACTAAGAATTTGTATTATGAATCATCCATTCGTTGTTCATTTTGTTTTAGTACCTTCATTGCTCTGTGGGTAGCGACTATCGCCACTGTGTCAAGATATGAGTACCTTTACGGCACTGGCGAAATTTACTTACTCGACGTCGTGATGTTGTTGTGTGTCGCCTGTTTATGTAATGCCCGCTTCTTTCTATGCTTCAGTGGCTGCGGGGAATCACCGCGAACGACGGCTGCATATATGGCATTCCGGCCAATGCGGACAAAGTGCTGAAGATTAACCCTGCGGCTGGTACGGTGGAGACCATCGGTGACGCGATGCCTGGAGCCTGGAAGTGGCACGGCGGTGTACTGGCACCGGACGGTAACATATGTATGGCACCTTCCGCCTGCAACTCGCCCGGTATTGTCGCTAATAATAACTTTAAGAACAAAATGATGTGCTTGTTCATCGATACTATCCCAGGCTAGTGAGAGGCTGGCGAGTGATGGGTTGACCTCGCTGACGATTAGTCCGCTGTTGTTGCTTTTGCCTGATACGGTCAGACGGCATCCCCTGCAATGCTGACGCCGTCCTGAAAATTGAGGTAGCGACCGGCGAGGTGGCCACTATCGGCAAGGGCTGCGTCCCCCCGGGCAAAAATAAGTGGTACGGTGGGCTCCTCGGCAGGAACGGCGCCGTTTGTGAGTCCTTCCCCCCCCCCCCCCCCCCCCCCCTTAATATCTTACATAATATCCTGCGTCATCGTGTTCGTTGCCCTATCGCATCGCACTGTAGTCGAGTGGGCGCGATTTTGTCGGGACATCCGGAAGAACGTATAAACACTCCTATGCGCGGCTGCCAGACGACTGCCTGGAACTCTGCTGAACAATCCTTTTGCGCGGTTGACCTTATTTTGTGCCGCAGATGGAATTCCTAACAACGCGGACCGCGTCATTAAGATTGTGCCTACCACTGGCGAGGTGACCACCATCGGGCCTTCGCTTGGGGAGGGGGGTTGGAAGTGGCACGGCGGTGTCGTGGCCGCTGACGGCACCATCGTCGGCATCCCGGCCCACCGGGACTGCGTACTAAAGATCGTGCCAGAGACGGACGAAGTGAAACCTTTTGGCGGCCCCCTTGGCGTGGGCCACTACCACCGGGAGCCCAAGTATCTTTACGGCGGGGGTGTGGCTAGTTCCGACGCCGTCTATGCGCTGCCTAGTGACGCAGACCGGGTGCTTAGGATAGTCCCGGCGACGGAGGAGGCGGTGCTGGTGGGCGTCTCGCTGAACGCAGGCGACTCACTTGCGAAAGCGCCGTCTTTGTGGCAAGACAAATGGCAGAACGGATACCTCGCTCGCGACGGTGCAATCTACGGAATTCCTGTCAACGGAAGCGGTGTGCTGAAAATCGTGCCGTCCGCACGAGCGAGTGACGTGGTAGTCAGCGTTCTCGGTAGCCTGAGTGGCACTAAGCAGTGGGAGGGCGGTGTGGTGGCGGCTGACGGAAATATGTACTGCATGCCGCTGCGGGCGAAAGAGGTTATGAAGATTGTGCCCGAGGAGCCGCCCGCTGCCGTTGAGAGCTGATTACGCAATAAAAGTCAAAGCAGAGGGAGCTCCCCGCCATTCGCCCCGCTGCCTGAGTCCGTGACCTCCTCCCAGAAGGATGACAATGCGTGGGTGAACTTAGTTCGGCCACCTTGGCTTGACAAGGGCACGAGAGTGCACAGACTGGCTTTACTGTGTATTTCTTGGCACCGCTGAAGAAAGGGTGCTCGATGTGGCGTCCTGGTGACTACATCGAGCACCCTTTCTCCAGCGCCCTAGCTCACGCGGGAGACGGGACCTGCTACGACGAGCAGGTTCTAGTTATCGTATCGTAACTGCTGCGGCCCTCCGGCTGTGGACCGAGTGTTGATCTCCATGTCCCACTACACGTGTGCGCCGTTCACCATGCGGCCAGTGACGAGAAAGGCGTCACAGCCTTTGCCATCCATAAGCGTTGGCTGCGGTTTTTATTTTCTGAAGTGGGACCAACAGTCGGGATGGCTGATTTGGCGAGCTTCAACAGTGCACACGAATTTATGAACCGCGTGATATAATGTAGTTTACTTTTCATTCCCGATCTCTCATTTTCTCATTGTCTATTTTTAATAAATAATTTTAACAAATAATTGCACTCTGGGTTCCTATCTCCGCGACGCTTTATTTAAGGAGGGCAGTGCTGACGCTGTGGGATGCCTTCCTGTTCCTCGGGCTCAGGTTTTTTCCTCTTTTCTTCTTTATTTTTGCTTGGTGGCCTTGAAACTGGTTACAAGAAGAACAAGATGAGCACGGACAGGGAAAAAGGGACGGGCAACAAAAGGGCAAGAGTGACAAGAGGATCACGGAATCCAAAGCACGGCAAAAGGAAAGCACGACATTGTGCACAAACCTAGCAGATTAAACTAAGGAAACTCCTAGGCCACGCCGAGAATGCAACACGTGGAGGCGACAGGCGGCGCCCCACGCGCCGCTCGAGGAAGCACGGGGACGCTTGCGGCCCATGGCGCGGGTGAAGAGCGCCGTGGCATGAGAAGGCATGCCAGCCGAGGAAGAAGCGGCCTCCACGCCGTCCGCAGCGGCGGACAAACCGCGGAAGACGTTGTCCGCATGAGCAACATGGACGGCGAGAAAGACCTTTCGACGCCATGAGGCCAACAATTTGCCCACATGCATCCCTTTAGATGCGGCTGCCTGCTTGGCTAGCTCCGTCAAGAAAGCCGTGGCGTGGCCGCCGAGAGTACCAAATTCCGTGAATGCAAAGGGAATGAAACGGATGTCGGGGCGACTCCTCGCCCCCTCCGAGTACTTCTCGAACTTGGTCTTCTCAGCATGGCGGAGAGCGACTTCGGGTGACGGGGGGCTAGAAACGCCGAACAAACCGGAAACCACGGCATCAACAACAAGCTTTGAGCCTCGGATGCCGTGATAGTGCAAGACACCCACATCCGCGGGGAGACCGTCGTTGCCGTTGGGGAGTTGAACTAACATCGTGGGATCTGTGAGAACCGCGACGCCAACCCCGAGTGCGCCACGAACCTCGGAGATTATTTCCGCAAGGGCCGTCACTAACCAAGAGTGAGCGGTGTGGACCGAAGCATCTCCGCCGCATCGAGCCAAATGGTCCGCAAAAGCATTGGCCCACGCATCGTCCGACATGTCAACACTCGCCGACGAGAACGCACCCCGCATAGCTTGAACCGAGAGATGGCAAGAAGCACAAGCAGTGGGGGGGCGTAGAGAAGAGAGGATGCGGGATGAGGGTAGGCCGAAGTTGCGACATACCGCGACGCGGAAAGCTGCGTCGTAGTGCTCAGGGAACTTGTCACGGAGCTCGCCCAGGCGACCCGAAGTAGGCGGGTCCGAAGCCAAAAACACAAGGGCGCCGTGGCCCAAACGAGATACAAAACGCCTAGACTCCGGCCGAGCGCGGTTGGAAAATGTGGGAGCGAGCTTCGCGAAGCGAAGCAAGTTGACGCGCTCACCAATGTCGGCTTATAGCTTTGGAAAGATGTCCGTAGCAAACGCAGAAAGGGGTACGAGCGAGAGTAGGCCATCAAGGGACCGAGCAATCTGTTCGTTGTTTGATACGCAGCCTGCGCGAGCAACCGTTGGACGTTGCGGGGGTGCATCGCTAAAGCTGAGGTTATCATGGGTTCAGACTCGGCGAGAGCGTGAGAACCGCACGTAACATCTAAGCGCGCCCACGAGGAAGCGAGTTCTAACGACCACATGGGTCCGTTGTCGCCGTCGTCTCCGTCCGATGTACCATGCCTTCGGGACACCGCTGTGGTCATAGCAGTCGCTAACCGTCCATACATGGTCGGCTCCATCGGAACTTCGTCTTGGGAATCCCCGCGCACGCACAGAGGATAGGTTGAAGAGGGGACGGGAAGGTTTCGCGCAGGCATCGGTGTTGCGCGGTGCAGCTGTGGCTTTGTGTAACAAGCATGAATCGCAAGAAACATTTTTACAGAGATGGCTAACGCATGGCTAGTCGGGACACCGTGTGTGCGTTGGGCCTCCAGGCTTTGCATGTTCAGGTGTCCAAACCGACGGTGCCACAGTATAGGGTCACACTGGGCAGCAAGGGCAACACTAGGGGAGGGGTCATTCACTGTCGTTGCGGAGGGGCTTGAGGGGAGCTCTGGCTCGTGGGGGAGGAGGTAGAGTCCGTCTCCGGACGGCTCTAGCACACCCACTCATGTGGGAACCACAAGCATACAAGTGTCAGAGTCAGAGGGGAAGATGAATTCACAACCGCTGTGGGTGTGCATCCAGCAAACACTAAGGAGTCGGCCGATGCGCTGAGCAGAGCGAGAGGACAAGTCAGGGGTGTACAACGCATGGATAGTGCGGTGAATAAGCCGGCCAGAGGCAAGCCTGACTGAAATCCGGACGGAGCCACTGCCCTTGACGTCAACACTAACCCCTCCAACGCGCGAGGGAGCGGAGGGGGGTGTGAATCGTACGATGTCGCATTTTAACGCGGTGAGGTTGATCGAGTAGGCGGAATCGACTACCCAAAACTGTGAGAGGTTACGGCCAGGGGTGAGGGAAGAGGAGAAGGCTACGGAGCTGAAGGGTACACTCACCTCAGTCTCATCGTATTCATCCGTGCACTCCTCGAGGGTGGGCAAACTGTCTGAGTCATCGGCGGGGACGTCGCTCAGCATAACGGCGTGCGCAGAGTGAGAGCCACCAGGGGCGCCGTACTTCTGGATGATCATTTTGCGCTTCGCGAGTGTCCACCGCAAGAGAGTGTCATCCGGGGCAGTGCAAGAGGACAAGATGTAGTCCATGCTGCCGCATGCGCTGCACTTGGTGGGTAGTCCGCGACCATTGCGAGGCCCACGTGGAGGGCGGCCTCGACCGCTGTGTGAACCGCGGCCAACAGCGACAGAGGCGGAGATGGGAGGTGGTGAGACGTGGGGAGCTAGTGCGTCCGGAGCGTCGTCCTCATCCATATTGTGCGCCAAGTGGAGGATGCTGACCATCACGTCATCAGCGGACGACATGTAGTCTGTGTCGAACGCGTTGATGACGCATTGTTTGGCCTGACCGTGTGGGCCGGTGCTTGAAATACCGCGCAGCATGAAGAGACCGAGGTTGTGGGGGTGAATGGCAGCGGGACCATCAACCATCTGACATGTCTCGTTGTAGTCGTCGAACGTCTGTCGCATGTAGTGGACATAGTCACTGAGTGACTGTCCATGGCGCTGTTTGACCATCAAGTTGTCCGGCAGAGACAAGGAGCGAGCAAAGGACCGACTGTCGAGACGTTCACAGAGGATGTCCCACGCGGCTGCTGCGCAGTCAAGACGTGCTCGGGAGACGCACTTCATCGCATGGTCAGCGCGCTGGTTCGCAATGGCTGCATGAAGCAGCAGAGTGTAGGCGTAGTGTTGCGCCGGCTCGTCCAACCATACGCCCGAGTCTTGGATGGCTAGCTGTGGGATGAGGTATGTGGCCTTGATGGAGAGGAGATTAAGGAAGTTCCTCTTCCACCGCTTGAAGTCCGTGGTGGGCCCCATGGTAGGGACCGACATCTTCATGGACCGGTTGAGGGCGTCCTTGTCGAAACCGGTAGCCTAGTGGGCCACGCGGCCGATGACCACCGGGTCAATGGTGGGGCGACGGCCGCCACGGGTGGTGTGCCCACCACGCTCGGTAGGAGGCGAATGCCGGCCAGGGAAGGGAGGAGGTGGTCCGCCAGAGAAGGGAGGAGGTGTTCCGCCGGGGAAGGGAGAGTGGCCGGCCATTGTAGGCGTCGGGCCGTACGGGTGCGGGTGGCCACGGGAGGCGGGGACGCGGGGCGGCGGTGCCTCCGGGAAAAGAGGTCCGGGGGTCGGGAAGGCATACCCTGCGGGAGGGTACGGAGGAGGTGGTGGGAGGTGTTCTACGGGCCGTTCGTGAGGCGGTGGTGCGGGGTTCGCATCGTGGCGGCGGTGTGCGACATGGGGGTCGCCAACCGCAGCTGCAGCGACAGCAGCAGCGTGGGCCGTCTGCGCGTCCAGCCGAGCGCCGGGGAAGGTAGGTTCTTGTGTGGGAGGGGCGGAGCCAAGGAGGTTCAGGGAGTGGTTAGCGCTAAGAGGGTCGAGCTGCGCATCGCGACGACGCACAACGAAAGAGGGGTCCGCAGTGGCAGCAACAGCAACAGCAGCAGCAGCAACGTCGGCGGACTGCGCGTCCATGCGGGCGGTTATGAGCGCCATTTGCTCTAGGACGAGCGCGAGGGTAACAGGTTATGGGCCCCCGCCTCACGTCACTCACGCTCGACAACCTGGTTCGGCGAGCTGCGATCGCCACCTCTCCCGCATGAGGCCCTTGTCAGATACTACTTGACTTGAGTTCGTCCGCGATAAAACTGTACCGAACTCAAGTAAAGTGCGGTAATCGGATGTCGTAAATAGCTGGAGTTGATTTCAGAATGACGTTTTGAACTCATGTGGCCGATTTTTCGAGCTCGGCACTTGAGTTTGAGGCCCGAACTCAAGTGGCCTCCGGAAACATGAGTTCGGCCCCGGAGTCCGCGCCAAGAAGAATGCGGGCATGTTTCGTGCACGCCATCGCCCTCGCCGCTGGCCCCGCCAAATTAACACCACGGCGGGCCATCTCTCCTGGCTGCCACCTCTCCCGCGCTATGGAGGGAAGGGCTGCGGGCCCTAGCCCCGGAATTAAACCAGGAGGAGCCGCAGTCGTGCGTGCTGATGTTGGCGGTGGCGGGACTAGAGATAAGGCGCCGCCCGCCACTCCCGCCGGGCCTCCATTGGCGGCCAGCCCGGGCCAGACGCCCTCCTCGGGCGTAGGCCCTCAAACCCAACTCCTATTCAACGACGTCGTTGACGTGTCCGGTGGAGCGTCGGATGCGGGTGAGGACGAAGACGCTGGGGGAGATCTCCCCCAAGTCGGCGACACAAGCGGCGTCCAACAGTCTGCCGTCAAGACGAAGGCCGGCAAGAAGCTTCCGCCCGCCAAGGCCTCCAAGCCTCCCAAAACCAACCAGGCGGGGAAAATCACTGTCCCGCAGTGGAAGGTCGGGGAGTGACTGGCAGTCCTCGACGCTTGCTTAGCTGCAACGGAGCGGCAAGTGGAGTCGCAAACACTCGATCGCCAAGCTTGGCCGGTCGAGGAGTATCTTGCGAAGGTGGACGACGTATCATTGGACGACGTATCATACCAAACGTTAATATGGAAGGCTTTAAGTCTAAAAAGCAGTGAGGAAGAGAGAGCACGGGAGCGCGGGAGCTTGTTGTGGCTGCGGGAGCGTCGGTTGTAAGCGGAGGGGCGCAGTGCGAAGGCGCGGATCCGGATGCGCTATTTTGCCGAGTTTTGTCTTACATACCTAGCGCAACTAAATCCGCCACCCCCCCTCCCCCCCCGCACACACACTCACACCCCGCAGCTCAAGAAACCTTACAAAAGCTCCCGAACTGCATTTTCAGACCATTATAGAAGCGCGAAGCTGCATAGCTTAATGTTTGCCTTGTATCCGAAAGACATGCAACCGATGTCGGAGCCGTACGCCGGGCCGGAAAAAGGCTGGCATCGTTGCCACACGTTGCAGCAGTTGTAACCATTCTCACTTCTCGGAATTTGAAGTCGACCACTATCTCGAAAGTTGATGACAACATCCATGTGCACAATCAGGAAGCAAGTGTTTTCAGGGCGGAAGCCCGACAGCGCCAGACACAATAACCATATACTTACGGCAGAAGCATTACTACAAATATCACTAGCAGCTACCATTATTCCCACTACCACCATGCGCCACGACATCAACAACGGCAGCAGCAACAACGGCATCACTTTTCTAGCAGCAGATAAAGCAGCAACAGTAAAAGCATGAGGACTAGCAACCTCAGACACACGCACACACACAGCACACACACACACACACACACACACACACACACACACACACACACACACACACATACACACACACACAGCACACACACACACACAAACACACACACACACACACACACACACACAGCACACACACACACACACGCGCGCGCGCGAGCAAACACACCCACACACACGCGCACAGACACACGTTAACCACAACTATATATCACCATAGACTGACAGTAGCAACCAATGACATCACACACACACACACACACACACACACACACACACATACACAACACACACACACACACACACACACATACACACACACGTTAACAACAACTATACATCACCATCATCTAACAGCAGCAACCGGTGACATCACACACACACACACACACACACACACACACACACACACACACACACACACACACACACACACACACACACACACACAAACACCCCCCCACATATACACACATTGGCAGTAACTATAAGAAATTATATCAACAGCGTGTCAGACCAAGAGAATTGACCACTAACCATATTATCAATCCGTGATAGTGTGGAGGAGAGAAAGAAGACTACAGGGAAAGAATGGAGGAGAGAAAGAATGTGAAGAAAGAGAAGAATGTGAAAGCAAAATAAAAACGAAAGAACAAGCTAGATTGAAATCATGAGTGGTGCTGCGGGTGGTGAATGTCATGAAGCGGGAGAAGAGAGAAAGATGGAGAGAATGAAAAAGAGCATAACTAATAATCTCCGGAACAAAAGCTATGTATATGAGTTGCGTGGATGCTAACGTAACAACAACAGCTAATGGCAATAACATTAGCATCTACAGCAAAAAACATGCAAGCAATATCAGCTACCCCACAATATCAACGTCAGAAAGGTGCATGATACATGCAAGGCTAGTGACATATGAAAGCGAAAAAAAAAAGTTACATGTGTTCCATTGTTACATTTTAATGTTGTTGATAATCCTATCTAGGGGCATCATGTTGAGCGAGGCATAAGGTGCCCCTTCCCGCACTCTCCTTATGTTGCTCGGGCACAGTCCACGCATCCCCCCGCTTTCCATTTCGCCGATGCACCCATAAATTGCATCAATATGGTTGGCATATTATTGGAGCACAAACATGCACGCCACGTCCGCGCCTTAGTATCGTAACTGTTTGTAGTCGCTCCGCCTCAAGCCATGTATGAAAATTCCAACCGTTAAGCATGCGCGACTTGTCGTAGCTATCAAAGTCTAAAAACATAGAAGTGCGCAATACGCTGTCCCACAGATTGCCAATTGTTTCCTACCTCTTACATCCGGCGCCGTCATTCAGTGAAGTAGTGAAGAGGTCACAAGGCGGACACACCTTCACAACTTACGGCGAATTTGCTGTCCGGAAGTCGCGGCCGAGGTCAAGGACGGTTAACGAGTTCAACCGTAGAGCATCCCACGTCGCGCACTGTCCGACCACCCCGAGATTCCGACCACCCCGAGAGCTCTCCGACCACCCCGCTATCCCGTCTACAGAAAAATGATGGTATTAGAAGCACTTCCTAGGAATATCAGCGAAAACGACGCCGTAGCGAGTATGGTAGACGAGCGTGAGCGGGAATGGGCAGCAGCGAGTGATACAGGTGCGTGTGCGCAATGGAGGTGTTTGGGAGGGCCACGATTGCAAAAAAATTGAAAAAAGGGACCACAGTCAACTCATTATCCAACAACGAAATAGCGCGGTACGCTTGACTTCATTTCAGCGGCTCCCGTACACTTGAGTTCCCGGTACAAGCAAACTCAACTCAAGTAATATCTGACAAGGGCATGTGGCAAGTTTACATAGATACTTCGTACTTTCACCTTGTAGTCGGCGGTATCGCCAGTATAATCTGCGCTTTAAAAAACCCACCCTCCATCCCACCTAAGTCAGCCGGTCGAGGACGCGAGACCGCCACCCACACCGACGCACTCGTCGTGTGTGGACAGGGTGCACACAAGTCCAAGCAGGAGACGGGGGGGGGGGGGGGGGGGGGGGCGCATAACATGCTAAACCGTGCACACACGATCATTAAGGAAGATAACTAACGCGTACGTAGTTACAATCACAGTCACGCACATGGACAGTCACAGAGATAACCAGCCCGAGGCGTGGTGTCGGGACAACAAAAGTGTTAGAGCTGTAGCCTAGCGACAGCTCTGTACCAAAACAAACATGTTATCGGTATGTCCAATCTATACATGTACTAATCATATATAGAATAATAGCTTACAATAGCTATCTGCAACTAATAACTATACGGTATTACTTACAGCACCAACGCCTCACACGAGCAGCCTTCCGAGGCCTTCTCTGCTCCGGTCTCGCTCTCGACACCATCTACGATGGCATGCTGGCCGACCCTCTCCGTTCCAATGCCCTCCTTCAAGCTCATGTCCTTGGCTAGCTCAACATCAAAGCCAACAAAGTTTAGTATGTACCTTCACGGCGGCCCTTCTTGGCATGATCCCCATACACCCATATCACGCCTCCGTACTTGTCTCCCGCTAATTCAAAACCATAATTCCACACCTCAAACCCAGCCGCCACTATGGCTTCAACCACCTCTTCCATGATGCCACACTTCCCCACAGCACTTCCCCCTCTAGTTTGACGAGGACTTCAAAATTATCCGCTTGTTGCAATTCCTCATCATCGACGCCGACACAAACCCCCCATCGCCACTAACTACAATGGCGCTATCTTCCGTACTCTTCACACCTTCATAGTCTACGATCGACACCTTGACCATCGCGACAACCCCTTCAAGCATGAGCCACTTTTGACAGTTATTGCCGCTCCTTCCTTGCGGCTGTCATGAAGGCTTCTCACACTCGCGATGATGTTCCCCTTGGTGGTCTACAGATCGTTGACTCCGGCGCCAACATGTGCCTAGACCCTACAAAGATTGCTTCGACCATGGCAGCTATACCACCCTCCATGTTCTTGTTCTTGTTAAAAGCATCGATGTCTCATTCGTCGGTTTTGGTACTGTTGCGCACACCCTTGTCTATCACTCAGATGACAGCCGGACCATCACTACCGTGCGCACTGCGCACGCTCCATCATGGTTTTCAGAGGCGCCCCCAACATTCTCACGCATGAACACCTTCGCCAACACCATGGCATCAACGTCTAATACACCGCCAAGTCTCTTCCTTATGCTCTCGATGACCATGGCCCCTTGCTCCTCATCATGCGCAACCAACTCCATATACAGACCATTCACGGAAACCCTCCTTCCGCTGCCATTGCACATCATGGCTATGGACATCTAGTGATATTGCACATCTAGTGACGTCACCCTCTGGCACAATCGTCTGGCCACCCTGGCAAGGACACCATGACTCTCATCCTCCGGTCGCCCTCCGTCATTGGCGCTCGCTATGACAACCACGTTCCCCTCTTCGTCCCTAAAATGATGTAATTGGGGCAGAATAACAAAAAACGCATAGACGAAAAGCAAAACAGTAAAATAAACAGTAAGGGAAGGAGCGAGAATGCAATTGCAATTGGAATCCGATGCGATGCGAAGAAGATTGTTAATTGCTGTGAAAAAAAATCAGACAACAAAAACAATAATGCAAATCAAAACAAACGAAAGCGACGAGTGAAGGGGGTCGGGGCATCACACACTGTGAACCATGCATCGTGTCCAAGCTCAAGCATGTTGCAGTCTTGACGTGCGCAAGCTATGCTCCTACAACTTGTTTTCAGGCTTTTATCTCCGATATTTTCGGACCCATTCAACACAAAGGTCATGGCGGTGTCAAATGGCTCTTAGGTGTTATCGACAATTTTTCAAACTATATCTAGATCCATGCCCTCCACAATGAAAATGATGCCACCTATGCCCTTCAATCCCTTATTTGAAACTTGAAATTTGAAATTATTTACAACATGTACCGGGTGAAACCGGTTGCTGTCGTTGGGCCCTCCATGGTGTGCCTATATAGGACTCATTTGGCAGGGGCTAGACTGTGAACCGCTAATCCCTGGGGTAGCGGTACCGTCTACCGTATCCGTGAACCCCTCCACTGGGGTAGCGGTACCGTCTAAAACATACATGTAAACAAATATTTATTATTATTTTCTGATTCTGTATGTATTTTGTTTTGCATACAGCATGAAGTAATAAGTTTCGCTATTCTCCATGATACGTGGCATGCTCCAGCCGCGGCGGGGACGCTGATCAGCTAGGCTGGTCAGCTAGTGCCGGTCGAGACAGACATGCCTGACCTCTGCTCCTGTGCGACTCCGGTCGTGCCGGAGCTAGGGGGGAAAGGCAAACGAAAAACCCCCATCGCTCAAGTCGTCGAAGGTCCCTACTCGATCCTTGCACATCCCCGTCCGAGATACTAGTTGCTCCTCCCGTCGCAGCTCGCCACCTAGCTCAGTCTTCTCTCCTTTTGCGGGGGTTGGGAAGAGAAAATAACTAGCCCGCAGACGGTGTCCGGCTAGCTCTCCTGCCCCCGAGGCAGATTTTCTCATGTCCCATGTCCTTTCGCCGTTTGTTTCCATCACCTATATGATCGCGTTGTGGCCGTCCGTACCCTCCCCCGGTGGTTTACGTTGTTAGGGGGCCGCCTTTACGAGCAGTGTGCCGTTACGATAACCATAGGCACACTGCCTAAGGCAGCATGTCGATAACCGGGTACCGACTAGTGGAGGGGTTGGTAGAACACATGGATCGAGTGGCCGTTCCTCAGAAGATGGTGGGTACGGGAATATTTTCCCAAAACCCCCCGTACCGGTTTTTTCCGGCGGCGGATGATCCTGAGGACCTCCGCCGCCAGACCGTGCCGCTCCTCCGGCTGCAACCCACCTCCGTCATGCGTAGGTTTTAGCCTCTCCCCCAGGGGATACTTAAAACTCGGAAGGCATGCGACCGCTAGCGATCGCCGTGCCCTAGCGTTGCTTCTCAGTTGTCCGCCACCAACTCCAACACCGTCGTCCCACCGTTAATCCGTCCGTACCCTTCTTCGACAAAAAACATTTCGCAAACGCTGCCCCCGCCCCTTCGTCGGAAGAGTATCTGCGAGTACTTAGTCGCGGAAAAGACATATCGGACTGGCCGAGCGGGAGATCCTTGTGCCGGTGTACGGATATCATGTTTTTCCAAAACCCTATGTACATGGCTTCCCGACAGCTTATGATCCCGCGGATCACAGCTGCCGGTACCTCGTTTAGCCCCCTACCGTGCCAAGCATGGGACGGCTACAAGGTTACCAACGCCCACCGCGTGGAGGTATAGGTAGGTGCCGACGGGCCTACGAGCGCACCCCTCTCCGGGGCCGCCGCCGCTGCGCCGCCGGCGGGCGCCTCAATCTCTTATCAATGACATATGCAACACACACGCCCACCTCCATGAATCCTCTCCTTATGAACCTTCAATCAAATTTGATTGCGTCTCTAATGTCCTAGATGCGACATGTCGATCCATGGTCAAATCCATGGGTTTCCTGGACATATTTACAACTCCTTACAACCACCACTAGCTCGCAACCAACCACAACTCCTCACAACCACCACTAAGGGGGAACGTTAGTGGGGCACACTGGCTGACTCTACTAATGCCATGATGCGGGACAACAATGCTCCCCCTCTGATATGGGCTTCGCCATGCGCATAGTCGTTTACCTTCGCAACCGCCTACCCACCCTTGCTGCCTCATGGGGCGTTGGTGGTGTCCTGTACACCCTCTTATACGGCCATAAAGCTGACCTTTCCCACCTCAAAACCTTCGGTTATTCTGCATACCTGCGCGTCAATGACGCTCAGCGCGAGAAACTTGCCCCTAAAGCGCAACGATGTATGTTCGTTGGCTATTGTGATGACCGTCTTGGCTATCGGGTATAGAGTCTTGCCATTGGTTGCCTCATCCGCACCGTCCACGTTACCTTCGTCGAAACAGACCCCGCCCACCCGGCTCCTCCCTCAGCAACTGCCGCCTTGGCCCCCACGCCGGTTCCTCCTTCCCGACCATTTATCATTCCCACCCATAACTCCTTCGCACCTCTCTCCCCTCCCCATCCGACGCCTCACTCGACGACACGGTCGAATCCCCCGCGCTTGACTTCCCTTCAACACCATCTAGCCACTCGGGTCGGACCTCCTCCTCCCTCTTTGCTGCCACATCTAGCATCCAACGGACACACCGCAACGCCGCCACCTTCCAAAGACAATGCCTTCCCCGTGTTCCCGTCCCGGTCCCCTCATGTCCACACACTGCTTCACCTCGAGATTCCACTTCCAAGCTCCCCTACTCCCATGCCTCGCATATTCCGGTTCTTGTGGACTTCAAGCACGTCGTGTCCAGCAAATATGCCTTTGAATGGAAAGCCACCGTCCGCTCGGAGCTGACTTCCCTTCATGACAAAGGCACCTTCCACATGGCCGGCCTCCCGCTTGGCCGTCACGCTGTTGGCAGCAAATGGGTTTTCAAAGTCAAGTCTAACCCCGATGGCTCGGTCAATCGCTTCAAAGCCCGGCTCGTTGCACAAGGTTTCAGTCAGCATCCCGGGGTCGACTACTCGAACATCTTTTCCCCGTTGTAAAACTCAGCACCCTTCGCATTGATCTCGCCCTTATGGCCGCCCAAGGCATGCACGCTCACTCCGCTAATATTGAAATTGCCTTCCTCGACGCTGATCTTCCATAACAAATCTTCATGCGTCAGCCCAAAGGTGCTGCCGACGGCACCTCCCGAGTCTTACGCATGCTCACCTCCCGGCCTCAAACAAGCTTCCAATGAGTGGTACTCTTTTTTCCGAACCACGCTCACCTCCCTTTGCCCCAAGTGCTCCACCTCCGTCACCAGCCCATACTCCATGAAATGTCCGTGGCATTTGCATTGTTCTTGTCTACGTCGACGACGTCCTTACTGTCTCTAGTCCGGTCGATGATCTAGAGAAGCTATGATAATACATCAGTACCCGTATATGCTCGTCGCACTTGTGCGCGTGCAGCGAGCACGGTATATTAGATGTATAGCAATTGGTGCGTGTGTGCAACCGTCACTTATGTAACTATCACCAACTTCTTTCCACTCTTGCACCCAAGGTGCTTTCAATTCGATGCACCAATACGACTACTCTCCGACAATAAATGTGTAAAGCGAGAAACAGGGAAACAATCACACTAGGGTACTAGAGGGCTAGCACAAATTTTGGAACGACAATGTTACACCCGTACATGTAGAATACAGTCACCGGTTGTCGGCGTGGATGTGGTGCCACGTCGCTAGTTTGTAAACGAGGTATCGAGAAAGCGACGGGAGCCCCGGGTATTAGTATATATCAATTTTATAGCCGAATCAGAGGAGCCCCGGGAACAGGTATATACCAACCGGTGGATTGGCACGCCATTACCTCACCACCGCCACCGTCGCCGTAGCGCATTTTTCGCATTCGGCTAGGACATACGTGGCATTAGGGCAACGGTACTTCCTTTAGCATGACGGGTGGTAACCATGCCGAGTCGTGTGGGTGCAGCTATGGAAGTATCGGCTAGATGGTGCGCGCTCCGGGCGGTTATCTTTGTGCTCTGAACTTGTGCTTTAAAGCCTTCTCACACGATGATGACGTCTTCGCTTCTCATCAAGCAACGGCGGGATCATATTGACCTCCTCTCCCGCCCTCGGCAAAGCTGACCAGCAGAAAAGCGACGAAACCGGATTGTTTTTGAGACCGCAGCCCTCTACGAACCTCTCTTCCGGTCGGTGTATCGCTGCCGGCCACACGTAATTCGCGGCGTTCCGTGTATCACTCATCGATGCGCTAGCCCCATATCAACGAATATTTGGAACTCGCCACTTGGGACTCATGCGTGGCATTTCCAGCACCGGCCCCTTCGGACATGCAAAGCAGTGTGTCATCAACGCGTTCGATACAAACTATCTTATGTCCGAGGTGATGGCCTGCATCCTCCACCCGGAACAACACATGGACGAGGAACTCCCTGACAAAAACTAGACAGCCCCAGCGGGCACAAGCTCTCCTATCTCGGCCGTTGTCGCTACATGTTGCGGTTCCAATAGTGCCCGTGGCCACAACAGCCGTGGCGGACGCGGCGGTCGTGGCATGCCCAACAAGTGCAGCGCATGTGGCAGTTTGAACCATATTGTGTCTTCTTGCACAGCCTCAAATGACGAACTATTTAAGTGGACCCTCGCCAAACGCAAGATGATGGTATAGAAGTATGGCACCCCTGGCGGCACTGCCCTTACGCACGATGCCCTCATGAGCGACGTTTCAAATGATGACACTCACGTCATACCCACCCTAGAAGAATGCACCGATGAATATGATGACACTGTGGTGAGTGTCCCCTTTCGCTCTGGTGCATTCTCATCTTCACTCACCCCCGGTCGTGACATGTCTCAGTTATGGGTGATAGACTCCGCCCGCTCGATCAACTTAACATTTTTTCGTACTGATTTTGTTTCGTTCGATCCGCCCTCCGTCACTTCTCGCGTTGGAGGTGTCGGAGTTGACGTTAAATGCAGTAGCACAATCCAGATTATCATTTCCGTGGTGTATAACCAATCCATCCGCCACACTGTCTATGCACTATACACCCTTGACCTTTTGTCTCGCTCATCACAACGCATAGGTCGCCTTCTCAGTGTGAGTTGGATGAAGACCCACAACGGTTGCGAATTCACTTTCCCACTGGCTCTAACATTGGCATGCTCATGGTGCCAACATGAATGGGTGTGCTGAAACCGTAAGGCAACGGACTTTACATGCTTCAACACGAGGAGGCGCCGCAACTAAGCACCCCAACGGATAGGCAGGCTGGTGTGAACCCTAGTGTCGCCCTCATTGCAGAGTGAGATCCAGTAGCAATTGTGGCACCGCCGGCTCGGACACCTCAACTTGCAAAGCCTTCAGGCCCAACATGCACACGATGTTCCAACTACCCCGACGTTACCGAGTTCGGTAAGAAATGTTTCTTACGATTCATGTTTGCTCCACAAGGCCACTGCTCCACCTCGCAGCATCACTGCTTGCCCCAAACTAGCACGCCCCCTCATGAATATGTCCTCATACACATGGGGCTTAATGAATGTTCCATCCCCACACGGCCTGCGCTACTACTTGCTCGTTATCGACCACCACTCTCAATACGTGTGGGTGCGGTTTTGAAGTCAAAAGACGACACGTACTCGGAACTAGAGTGCATCATGTTGGAGATCCGCCACATGCATGTACGCTATCATTCTTCGTCTGGTGCTTTCGCACATGCCCTTCGATTTGACTCGGACTTTGTTTTTGAGGCTTCTATGACCCGTCAAATATGTACTCGATTGGGCGTCGGTGTAGTTCTGGCCACCTTACGCTCACCTCATGTTAGGCAAGGCGGAACGCCCTTGGCGCACACTCCGGGCCAACGCATCAGTGATGTTACACATAATGTCCGTACCAAATTCCGTGTGGTCGTGCGATGCCAACACTGTTGTGTACCTTCGCAACCTTACCTACAACCACGCTATTGGCCTCTCCGGTGGCGTTCTACTCACCATGCTCACGTCGAAAGCACTAAAGCCTCGTCCCTACCAATGGATCCATGCTTCTTGTCTAGTCTCGCCCACATAGACTCCCCTCCCCTCACGGCAGTGGCGAAGGACATCTACCCCAGCCTCCTCGGCAGCCTCTAGTAGACGGCAGTTTGCACGCGACATGATGTCTCTACGGCGTTGAGCATTCTTGGCTCCGCTCAGGCACATCCCACGGAGGCTTAACTCTAGGCTCTAAAGAAGGTGATTCGCTACCTTCATGGCACCATTGACATGGGCATGACGTTGAGGGGGGTGCGAACCACAATCTCCAACTTACAGGCTTTGCATATGCGGACTGGACCAACGACAAAGCACACGCAATTCACTTTCGGGCTTCATGTTTACACTCGGTCGCGGACATGACAGCTACAAGTCCAAGCAATAGACATGTGTCGCCCAATCCACTTGTGAGGCTGAATACTTCCCTACGGCAGATGCCACCAAGGAGGGACTTCACCTCCGCCAGCTCATGGGGGGAATCTACAACGCCCCCATGACCGGAACAACCGACATGAAGGAGGACAACCAAAGCGCCATCGCGTACTCCCAAAATGCCTTGGCCAGCGACAAGACCAAACACATCGGTATGAAGTGGCACTTTCTCAAGGACCACGTGGAACAAGGGACAATGAGGTTGAGGCATCTCTCCACTGACCAAATGGTGGCCGACATATTCACCAAACTACTACCATGACATGTACTCAAAAGGCATCGAAGAGCAATCCTAGGAGGAACAGACGCAATGCAACGCTTCATCCCGTACCTACCTTCAAGGGGAGTGTTGTGAGTAATACCTACTAGTTGTTAGTTGCAAGTAGCTATTGTAAGCTATTCTAGATATGATTAATACATGTCTAGATCGGACACACCGATACAATGTTTGATTCGATACAAAGTTGTCGCTAGGCTATAGCTTTTCACTTCCTTTGTCTCGACACCACACATCGGGTTGGTTGTCGCTGTGGCTGTCCTATTTGCGAGAATGTAAGTGTTACTACGCATGCGTTAGTTACCTTCCATACTGAACGTGTCTGCACGGTTCAACAGAAACTGCTCACGGGGGACGAACGGGTCGCCAAGCGGCTCGTCTACTCCAGATTCTTCCACACCCATGCACGGGACCGGAGCGCTAACGGTGTCGACGGCCTTCTCGCAACACTCGACGACAAGCGCCTCGATGTCGGCCTCCACGCTGCAACCAAAGCACATGTGTTTGCCCAATTTAAACAACAAACGACAAGAGGGGGCAACCCCAGCCAAGGCAGCAAGGGCGAGCCAACCGGAGGAAAATCCAAGGACAAGGGGTCGGCCCCGATCAAGGGAAAACCGGAGGCGAAACCCGATAAGCCCAAACCCCGTTCATACCCTAAAGCCAAAGTCGAGCACGAGACACAAGGTTGACGGGGTGAACCGCTAGGCCGACTCCTGCAAACCCGACTCCGCCTACATGCGTCATCGCGTGCGGCGAAGTTGGAAAGAGTGGGAGAGTATCGTTACGAGCGAGCAAGTCCTACAATAGATCCGGGAGGGCGTCTCTATTCCCTTTTGACACAATCGACCACCACCACCCTTCAACCAAGGCGTATCACTTCTGGACGCCACACCGGAGCAACTCGCGTTTGTCGACGGGGAACTAGCAAGATGAGACGCGACATGAGCGTGGGAGCACTCTACAAAGAACATGTTCATTTCAAGGCTGTTCCTTGTCCCTAAACCCGGCAAGAACCAATGGCGTCTCATATGGGACCTACGCCACCTCAACGACTAATACACAAGAAAACGCCTCAAAATGGAAACGCTACTCGGCGTACGGCACCTCACTCGGCGTGGCGACTACATATACTGTTGATATCCCTTAGTGGGTCTGATGATATACACATCTGTACGCTGGACTCCGGGGGGTCTTCGCCCTCCACACATAGGTGGTCGCAGTGTATGCACGATGCGCGGAATTCATATGCACAATATGTTCCAATCGGGTACCGACTTTTGGGGCGGTACTTGGATAAGGCGTACAACTCCGTTCCGGGAGGCGTGGGTTATAACCCCCTTCATGGCATTTCTAACTGGTTATAGGCCCTCCGCGTTTACTGCGAGGCTATCGGCCGGAGTTCATGGGATGATGTCCATTAAGGGGGAGTGTTGATATCCCTTAGTGGGTCTGATAATGGACACATCCGGTTATGCTCGGTTCAACATGTTATGGGCCCTCCGCGTTTACTGCGAGGCTACCGGCCGGAGTTCATGGGATGATGTCCATTAAGGGGGAGTGTTGATATCCCTTAGTGAATCTGATAATGGACACATTTGTACGCTGGACTCCGGGGGAGTCCTGGCCCTCCACACATAGGTGGTCGCAGTGTATGCACGATGCGCGGAATTCATATGCACAATATGTTCCAATCGGATACCGACTTTTGGGGCGGTACTTGGATAAGGCGTACATCTCCGTTCCGGGAGGCGTGGGTTATAACATTTCTAACATGGGCGTGGCATTTCTAACATCTTCGACCTACATGATGGGTTCCAAGCTTTGGGAATCGCCCCAAAGTTTCGCGGCTATTTTACAGTAAACGTGAGCGGACAATTCTATCGCCTAGCCGGATTACCGATGGGGTGGTCCTTCTCACCTTTTCCCTTTTGTCCCTTGGCATAGACCTTTGTTCGCCACCTTCGGATAGCGGACCCAGAGAGCTCCGCCCCTCCCTGGCCAACAGACGAGACATTACCCGAGGCGAAAGCGATGGAAAGGAGCGCGGGTGCTACCGTACGTCGACCCGACTAAAGGATTCTTGGAGCCAACCCAGTTTGGGCACCACTTTGGCGTCAACATCGACTCAGCAACGGGTTATTTCTTCTCCCCCGTGGACAAGCTGCAAAAGAGAAGCTCAAAGACAAGACACATAATCGGGCAAGCGACCAAAAACTAGCGATGGCTACCGGTGCGAGACCTACAATCTCTCTATGGGAAGGCCCAATACCTTTTTTCTCGCTATCCCGGCAGCTTCCTTCTTCCCTTGAGAGCTTGCGTCATCGGCGATAGATGGGGCGGCAAGGTCCGGATGACTCCACAGCTCCGACGCGACATGCAATGGTGGACAGAGGTACCTACTCAGTCGAACGCTAATCCCATCCAACGACTAGTGGAGACAGCGCATCTCCAACCCGATAACTCGGGTTTCGGCTGAGGAGTGGTGCTTAACAGTCACAAGAAAGTAAGGGGATTCTGGAGCTCGTGCGACGAAGCTATGCACATTACTTGGAAGGAGTTGAAAGCCGTCCGATTAGCGGTGCAAACGTTCCTTCAACACCACGCGGGCAGAAATGTTTTCCTACACGAGGACCCAAGGCGTGTGCTACATCCTCGCCGGACACACTTCACGATCACCGGCCATGATGACCGAGTTGCAAAGGCTCTTGCACCTCTTGGACGCGAACGGTATGAGCGTGAGAGCCCGCTACATCCGATCGGTGGCGAACACTTGGACGGACCGACTCAACATGCATCTCGACAGCGACGACTGGTAACTCGACCCGGTTTTGTTCGCGGAACTCGACTCCCGCTACGGCCCACACAACACCGATCGCTTCGCATCCGCGCTCAACATGCTTCTACCACGCTACAAAGCACGTTGGCTACATCCCACTCGTGAGGCGGTGAATGCGCTACACCTTCCGGACTCCCAATGGGTATGCGAAAACAAATGGTGCAGCCCCCCTTGGCCCCTCCTACCCAACCTCGTACTCAAATTACATTAGAGTAAAGCAGCACCTACGGTGATCGCCCCCATACCGGACATGGACCGGCAAGGTGTGGCACCACGCACTCACTGAAATGGCCGGGGCGTGGAAGAACGCACCGTCTCACCCCGAGACAATTTGTTTCGTCCAGGTCAACGAGCCGGGCGAGGTGTGCAAGGCATGCCTCATTGGTCTTTAATTGCGTTAGGCATTCCATGCCGGCGAGAATCTACCTTCAACGTGGAGCCGTAAGCTCAACTTAAGTCGCTTTCGCTAGCGGACATGCCCCATTTGTAACGCCACCCAATACACTCGCTCCACGCAAGCATGTATGAAAGTACATCGTTGAGGTTGCATAGTGTACCAGCCCTTGGACTAATTATATGCGCCCGTATATGTCACGAATTATTGGCACATCCGTTCTAGGTGCACATATACTCAGCTTACTTGCAACCGCGTGGGTGCCTAACACCTCCGCTGCATAAGGCAGTACTATCCAGCAGTACTTCGAATTCTGCGAAGACCAACAGCTACCCCCCCTACATGGCAACCCCGCTACGATGGCCAAATTTGTTACCTTGCTTGGCAACATCGGCACGATGTATCAAAGCTTCGAGCTTACAACCTTACCTCTCGGTGGTCAACAACTTCTACAAATACCACGGTCGAGAGCCAGTCGCACTAAGCGACCTCGTCGCAAGCGTACGCAAGGGACTAGCAACGTCACATGTGAGCCTTGCAAATGCGCTAATCCGCGTACCAATACCGGCCAAGGTTGAACTTCTCGCGTGGGTACGAACAAAGGTTGTACGCCTCGACATACTACAACTAGGTTCTACGGACGCACCACGCACCACAATCGAGTTACTACGAGCATGTGTCGCTACCATTGTATCATTTCTTTTCTTCTCCCGCGGTGGGGCAGGGATTGTGTGCCTTACGGGTGACCTCGTCACCACACAACAAGGCCAAATCATCCTATACCATCGGGACCGGCAGGGCCAACGAGGAGTAACTACATTATCCCGACTCATGTGCGCCATCCCCTGTTGCACCCACAGTCACATCGCCAGTCTCATGGATTTATCGACAGCCTACGGTCAACGTCGAGCAACAAGACCCCGCCGTATCGCTGGGCGATCGACACTCGCGAAAAATCATCCAGTTTGTCAGCGGACACCCTTACGAGCTGGATGCAACTCGTCCTCATGGACATCAAGGTTCACCCCCCGGAGGGCTTCGCGTGGACATCGCACTCAATCCGCAAGGGAGCGACAACATCATCGTACGCGATCGGGGTTAACATGCAGAGAGTAAAAATTTTCGGCGGATGGGCGATGGAGTCAACCGTCGTATTCGACTACATCGACCCCACTGTCGTACCTACGATAGCATATTGGTATTTCTTTGGTTGGCTTACGCCTTGGGGCGGCAAACCACAGATTACCCGCAAGACGGCGCCATATGGCAAACGGAGCCCCCCCATGCATTGTAAATGGTCATACTTTTAAATCATAGAGGCTTAAATTACACGGGGGCTATGTTAGCGGGCGTTGCCATGACGCTTCGCAAGTCTAACCCTCCAAGGTAGCTTTACCGGCGTTGCCTTAGTAAAATAGACTCCCTATATATGACGCGCCGCACACAGCGTTAGATCACCTTCTGCCTTTTGCGCGAGCACAGCTCTCGCAAGCCCACCCTCCCTCATTCCCTCTATGTGCGTACATGGCATCTTTGGCCCTGTCTGCCAATTCATGTAAGAGATCCACACTTTTGGCAAACTGAGCCCCCCCACTGCTTATAGTGTCCATCGACCGCGCTAGTACTACTGGGCAGCGCGTGAAAGTACTACTGGGAAGCGCTTGAAAGTACTACTGGGGAGAGCTGCAGTACAGGTACCCAGGTACAGGTACAGGTACCTTAGTTAGTAGTGCTTTCATATTGCGGAACATGACCTTTAATGGTAATAGTACATTAATTAAGCGATGAAAGGATTGTCGTGTTGCGCACAGTCACGCGACACCAAATAACACCGTCATTTATGACGGGTACATTGGCGATTTCGTGCTCAATGTCGTCGATGGTGAGAGCATATTAGTATGTGTTTGTACTGTCTACTCTCACGTAGCAGCCAAGCCGGCAGACCTCTGCAACACTCAGTCATCGACATCCCCGGCCGCGATCCAACCTTGCGGTACTGCCATATCAGGTCATTAGTACCCTGCCTGTCCTTACGTGATTATTCGCCGCTGTTGCAGCTTGTTGGGGCGAGGAAAGACCGTGGGGAGGATTGGCGGTCGAGTCCAGGTTGAGCAGCCGTCGTTCCAACCGGCGGGTAAGTCTGTACTGTAAGCATATGCTATCTCGTTACTGTCTCGTAGGGAATTTCTGCCCCGCTGACAGGACAGCGTGGCGGTGCACCCACTCCTGTACTCCAAACTTTCTGATACCTGCACCCCGGCGTAGCCTCACACTCGCGCGCTCCTGGCCGAATTCCTCGGACCTAAATAATTCCGCGTTTCCTGGGCGAAGGTTGTTCCGCCTAGGCGAGGCTAGCCCGAGAGGAGAGGGACTTCTGTCTTGGGCTTTAACTGTCTGGGCTGGATATCCAGGTGATACGCTGTCGCAATCTACTGCCACCCTAACTGTTGCCTAATCTTGCTTGTCCCTCCCGGCTCACCGCGACAACAGCCAGCACTTTGCGCTTCCCGGCGACCACGCCAATTTTACCCACAATTATATTTTATTAGTCCACACTGGCACTTCTGGAACGGGCTGCACTCGTCTGCATTTCGTTTTGAGGCCCGTCACCTGAAGAGCTTCGTCCTAACGTCGCTCGATATCATATAACCAGCTGACATGGATAGGGCGGCCTATATCCGGCTGAGTGGGGGCGAGCTGAGTCTGTGCCAGAGTGGATACATGCCATATCCGTAGCAGCAGCAGCGTGTAGTATGGTGTGTGCACGGGGTGGCTCAACTGTGTGAGATAAAGGTGACGTCTTCGTGCTTGTTGTAATCCTGTCTCGGGCCGCCCGCGTGCATTGACGCCAAGATATTTTTAGTAAAGATATGTATTGTAGTATTGTAGTCCCCGCGCGCTCCGAGCTCGTGGCTTTCAGCGCACCAGCAGGGTAGACGTGTTGCACTTTTGCGGCCGCTATTGAAGTAAAGGCATATTTTTAGTTATGGTCATATACTGTCAGTGGCGAGGTACTCCGACTGTTCTAGGGAGATAGTTTCCGGAGTCTGCCTGGCTACGGCCGCTTTTTCATCCCATACGTAGCCGCTGCCTCGCATTGGGCCGATAAGCGTTTTGCCACGTGACCAACTGTGCCCAGATTCTGAACCATAGTATGCACAGCCCGTTTGATTCCCTCGTGATCGATTTCGATTCTGATGCAGATGACTATGGAAGATGACAGCGGAGTCAGCTTTCCAGCGGGCGGGTACGGCGATTTTGAGAAGGAACTTCTTTGGGACGGGGCTGCCTTCGACTTTAGTAACTTTAACGGTACGCCGGTTGAACGCCTTTTCAACTTTATCGAGCTTGCCTGCACGGTGAGCTATATTCACGGTGACTAATTCCTTTGCATCGCTCCGTCCAGATGACAAGGACCTCCTGCAGCAGTTTGATCTGGGGGGGCTGGATAATATATCCTCCATGCAGAGTCAGACCTCCTCTGCCTCCGTGTCAGAAGAGCCAGACTCGAAGGATGTGGTGATAGCTGCTGCCTCGGCTGCTGGGCTGCAGCGCGGTGGCCTCCGCCGTGCAGCCTTTAGTATGAATGACCTCCAGGTGATTTGACCTCACGTCGCCATCGCCTGTGCAATACGGGGCCAGCATGCCAAGCATAATTGGTGCTTAAGGGTTGAAGTGAACTTATCACATCCTTATCGTCTGTTTTGTCCCATAATGATCTCAGGCACTGCAGCCGAGTGCGCCCCCGGCCCCGATGCCCTCCTTTCAAAGCTCCGGCATGCCACTGGAGCCTGTGCTGGAGGGGGTGCAGACTCTCATCACTAGCATCCCCACCAGCATGCCCCAGCACCACATGCCCATGTACTCTTACCCCATGATTCAGCCGCAGTCAACTCAGGCTATGCAAGCGGCAGTAGTGCAGCAGCAGCAGAGGTTTGTCCGTGCCCAGTGGGAGGATTCAACAATTTTCTAGGCTCCTTTCCTGTTTTCATGCTCATCTGACACGGCTTCCTCGCGGTTTACAGGCCCCATGGTCAGTTGACTAACCTATCAATAGAGCAAATCGAGCAGCAGCTCCAACGCACCCGCCACGCTACAGCAGGTACCCATCACCCGCCTGGGTGATGCGACCCCTGCTGGTGCTGCCATCGCTAGGTCAGAAAATTGCGGCTGAGATGTCTTCCTCGCCGTGCAGCGGGTTCTATGCAGGGGCAGCCGCAGATGATGCAACAGCAGCAGTTCTACTCGGTCGTCCCGCAATTAGTAAAGACCGAAGGCTTTCCCCAAGGGTTCCAGCAAGGGTGAGTCTACCAAGCCTTCCACTCTTTTCTTCTTCTCTCTCTCTTTCGGTTGTGGTGTGTGTGTGTGTGTGTGTGTGTGTGATGGTGTGATGTGTAATCCCTTTCAGGCCGCAACTGATGATGATGAGTGGCCCCGGGCAGCCAAGCACAATGGCGCCCCAAGCCCCTTTCATCGCTGTCTCGGAGGTTGCAAAGCCGGCAGGCGCTGTTGGCGGTGGCGGTCTCCGGAGGGTACAGAGTGCGGTTGAGCTGCGCCGGCCATCGGATGACCCGTCCGAGTCCGTGCCAAGCTTTCTGCAGGTGCACTGCTATGACAGCGCTGCAGCCATGCATGGCACGGCATGGGTGACTGTCTAATTGGGACAAGGAGTTGTGGGTGTTACCTTATGTGACCGGGTTGCCTGCTGTGCTGTAGGAGGATTCAGCCGCGGATGACACTGGGGTTCGGATTGGGAAGCTGACACCAGAGGAGAGGCGGCAGAAGATTCTGAGGTACCGTCAGAAACGTCACGAGCGCAACTTCAAGAAGAAGATAAAGTATGTGTGCCGCAAAACGCTGGCCGACTCTCGGCCCCGCGTGCGCGGCAGATTCGCCCGCAATGATGAGGAAGGAGCGGTGAGAAGCCGCGTCATCTGTTGTGCTGTCTTTACTGTGCAATCGATTGTGTCTTGATGGGCTGCTGTCGTCTGACGGGTGACTGTAACATGCTCGTGCTGCTCCCGCAGAAACCGCCTCCTGCGTCAGGGAGCGAGAGTGCCTCGGCAGAGGCGCACGCGGCCGCTGTTCACTGATATAAACATGTTTTGAGACAAGGGCTGGTGGCCTTTTGAGGGGTCGTAGCCCCCCGCCGCCCACTCTAGCCATCCCACCCACCCCACCGCTCCCTAATACCCCTCCGCGCCATGGATGACAGCCAAGTTTGAACTTGTCGTAAGGCAAGGCACTTAGTATATAAACTTACCTCATTCCATACGGAAACCTGCTATTGCACACTGAGCACACAAGAAGCATGCGGCGGCAGTAACTGAATCAAAATGCCCACACACGACTGCATTTGGCCAACATTACACCGTCCCCTCCAGCGCCAGCTGTCAAAGCCATGCAATAGGAGTCCGCTCTGGGGCGATTGTAGCCACGCATTGCCCTCAAGGCACTCACTGTTGGATTGCATGGCCCTGCGCGATGTCCGGCTGGACCAGCAGGCGCAGAGGAAGTGGACAGTGCCATGAAAAAAGGGCAGCCATTTCGCTCAGCACCTGCTCTAAGTAACACACTGAAACATATAACAAGCAACGAAGCGGAACTCCCAATATGGAGTGCTCCCCAGGTTACTCTATCCTGCATCCCGTCCCTGACTGACTGACTGATTAGCCACCACACCACCTCGGCCGAAATCGCCCACAAAACGGTGAGTCATGGCACTTTAGTAATGATATGACGATCACTCCACATGAGCGTTTGTCTCGTCACCTCCGCCTCACCCAATCTACACCCTGAGCTCTAGAACATCCTAACGCCGCAGATTCTAAGACAAGACGATCAAGCGAGATGCTATCCGGGGCGTGTTTCATCAGCTCATGCGTATCTGGTCCAGGCGCCTGAGTGAGAGCCACGCCCGCGCCGGCCATCGTCCTCTGCTTCGTCCAGTGGCAGCTCCTTTGTGCGGATCTCGGGCTCCTGCGGGCCGTAGCCGCCGCCGCCACCCCCTCCACCACCACCGCCGCCGCCACCACCGCCACCCCCACCGCCGCCACCACCCCCACCTTCACATACGCCCGAGACACGCAATGCCTCAGAACATGCATAGAGACATATTGGAGTGTGTTATTGATGGTGTAGCAGATGAGAGGGAGTATTTGGCCTACCTCCGCCAAAGAAGCCTCCGCCACCGCCACCACCGCCGTGGCTGTAGTGGTCCAGCATGAAGATGAAGCTGACGAGGGCGCCGTTGAGAAGGATGCTGCGCATTGTGTTGGGCCCAAACCAGCCCCCGCCGCCTCCCCCGCCGCCCTCCTACGACCCGCACAGCTCGTTAGGTCGCGTCACTAGGGAGGACAGAGCATGTACTTCATGCCAAAGGCGCAGCATACACGTCAAACGATTACTTGTGGATGGGTGCAACAGTTCCCAGGGAAGATATGGGGGAAAGAGAGGGAGGGGGAGGGGGAGGGGGAGAGAGAGAGAGAGAGAGAGAGAGAGAGAGAGAGAGAGAGAGAGAGAGAGAGAGAGAGAGAGAGAGAGAGAAAGAGAGAAAGAGAGAGAGAGAGAGAGAAGAGTATGGGGCAATGGGTGGGCAGCACTCACGTTGTTATTCACCGGCGGCAGGCCGGGAGGACCGTTCAGCCGTTTTCTCGTCGTGCTGTTGCTCCGCTGTCCCATACCACACACGACCGGCCCGCCTTGCGCCTGCAACGCATTCCAACGCCGCACACAATTCGGCGCTCTGCCCGTCAGCACTGGACCCGCGGGAAGTGAGGCGGCACAACTCGCGCGTGCGGTGCGTTTGGCGACAAGTAGCATTAAACAAAAGATAACAAACGAGGGAGAGCATATCCGTTGGGAATCGCAACAAAAAAACGCAGAACAAAAAAATTCCATAATCTAGAAAGCTTCTGATTTTGAAGTGTGTGGTAGGTTTGTTTTTTATTTCCGTCGTCTGGTCTAAGCCTTGGGTTCGCAAGAAAGAAGCAGTAGAAGTGAGGTGACAAGGACGGGCGACGAGGGCCTCACGTGACGGTGGGAGCGAGGTGAACTTACGGAGAGTCGGTTCTGGCGCCGCAGCAGCGGTAGTGAGCGCTGCGGCGGTGTAAGCTTGTTACGGGTCGTTACGGGAGTGGGGAGCAATGCAGGCACGCGTGTCGCCACCCCCGCAACCAACAATGACGCCATTCCGCCTCGTGCTGGCTGATTATTGTTGAGGCAAATACGAAGTTGAAACAGAGAAATTACTGTAAGATAGAACTGCGGCGGCTTCCGTGCTCGAGTGCTCGAGGGATATCTCGGGATGGAGAGTTATAGAAGCTAAAAGTTTTGAAAAAGCCAGTGGGAGCAAGTGTCCGTATGGATGCGAGTATGTTGCAGCAAGGCGCAGTGACTTTATGTCGAATGAGTGGCGAGCGGTGGGCAAGCGGTCTTGGCCTTCGCGGCGATTGCCTTCCTTCGGTGTCGCGTTGCCGGTGAGGATATTCCCAAGGCCACGGTGCCTAATTAAGCATGATTACAGGTCACACGCGGGTACGGTCTATCGAGGACCAGAGGCGACACCGTACATGGCACGCAGGCATTACATCGGAATATTACCGAAACCACTGAGGACAGACAGCAGGATATGGATGTAAACAATGATGTGGACTGCATACAAATTTTATCGAAAATGATTCAAGAAAAAGTAGCATAAGCCACCACACAAAAAGAAGAAAAGAGGAAAAAACCTAAGCCCGAGGAACAGGAAGGCACGCCACAGCATCAGCACTGCCCTCCTGCCCCCCCCCCCCTCCCTTTCATGAGCTCCCTTGGGCAGAGAAAAAGAGTGTCGATATCGACCAACCTCGTCAAAAGCTACGTTGTCGGCAAGTGACTCAATTTCCGTCACGCCCCGCACTATGATTCATTCGCACACAATTCCCAAGAAATAAAATGAATTTAAATTGTTTACAACAATCACCGAATTAACGGTTGTTGTCGTCGGGCGCCCATGTGATCATGCCTTCTAGAGTACCTTTTTGATCGTAGGAGATACACAATAAAACCACTAATCCCAACCTCTCCAATGGCAATAACAATACCGTCAAATTCATGACGTTGAGTGTACATTTGTTAAGAAAAATAATTTATCGCCAGTCTCCACGATGCGCAGCCTGTTCCATATGTTGCGAGGGCGCTGACCAACCTAGCTGATCATTTGGCGCTCGTCGCGACGGGCTTACGTGACCTCTGCCCTTGTGCGACTCCGGTCGTGCCGGAGCTTGTGGGGGGGGGGGGGGGGGGGGGGGGAGGCGGAAACCCCCCTCGCATAGGTCGTCGATGGTTCCGTCCCGATCCACGCGCTCCCCCGTCCGAGAAATCGCTACTCCTCCCGTCGCAACTCGCCTCCTAGCCTAGACTTCCCTACCCTTCCGGGGGCTGGGGAGAGAGGAAGTCCATAGCTGCACTCGGTGTCTAGCTAGCGCTCTAACTTGCCTCCACGCCGGTGTGGCGGTTAGCCTGCTCGAGCTAACTGCTAGCACAAATCTGTTCTGTTCTGTGCCGTCGTTGCTTGAAGACAGTGTGATGGTGCATATGGGAGAAGATGAGGAGATGTTTTAATGCTTGTACTTTAGCAGCATATGTTTGTCAATGAACAAAGAAATTGTCAAATGGCTCTGTCACCTCCCTCTACTGCACTAGGCGTAAATAGGTTTCTGCCCAGATAGCTTACGCATGTTTGTCTCGCTTACGTGTCAAGCGTTAGGGCTTTCCAACCGTCGTCAAATGTCTAGAGACGCGGCTCGACTAGCATGGAGAATCACGACGCGGCTCATTCTGCATTAGAAACCTCGCTTAGGCGCGTCTTCTGGCTAGTTAGATTATATGTGCGTACTTGTACGTACCAGGAGGTAATGGTCGTACAGTATGCATCATAACCCTTGTGAATATTGTAGTAGCGACGTACCCACGTTGTACGTGCATCCGATGGAAAAGCACGAATTGGAATTAGTAACGAGTACATGTATAATGTCATGCAATGTAATGTTGCATGACAGTACTCGTCACACCGGATTTTCTCATGTCCCTTGTCCGTCTCCATTTGTTTCCAACATCTATGTGATCGTGCAAAATCCGCCCGTACCCTCCCCCAGTGGTCTACGTTGTCAAGGGGTCGCCTTTGTAAGCAAAGTGCCGTTGCGATAACCCCATGCACCCTACCTTAGGCAGCCTGTCGATAATTGTGTATTGACTGGGGAGAGGTTGGTCGAACCGCCCGCTGATCGAGTCGCCACTCCTTATAAGATGTTGGGTGCGGAAATGATTTATCCGAAAACCCTCCGTACCGGTTTTTGTGGCGGCGGTCGATCTTGTGGACCTCCGCCGCCATACCGTGTCGCTCCTCCGGGTGCGACCCTCAGCCATCATGCGTAGCTCCTAGCCTCACTCCCATGTAGACTCGAATCTCACATGGATGTACGACTGCTAGCGAGCGCCATGTCCTGGCGCTGCTTCCCGGCTGCCCGCCGCCTGCTCCAACACCCGCGTCCCACCGCTTATCCGTCCGTATCCCCTTTCGCCAAAAAATGATTCGCAGACACCGCACTCCCGCCTCCTTGTCGGGAGAGTATATGTGAGGATTCAGTCGCGAAAAAACATATCGGACGGCCCGAGCAGGAGATCTTAGTTTTGGTGTACGGATATTATGTTTTTCCAAAACTCCATGTACATGGCTTCCCTACATGTGTTGATCCCGCGGATCGCAGCTGTCGGTACCTCGTTTAGCCCCCTATCGTGCCAAGCCTGACACGGCTACATGGTTACTAACGCCCACCGCGTGGAGGTAGAGGTAGGTGCCGACAGGCCTGCGGGCGCACCCCCTTCGGGCCCGCCGCCGCTGCGCCGCCGGCGGGCGCCACAGTTCCCAATAATGAATATACGGTACCTACTTCTGCTTACCTTCTTTCTCACCCCTACTAAAACTCGCCTCTCCTATTTTAGCCCTCCTTAAGATGGCACTAACAACAACCGCACACAGCAACACAAACACCACGCACCCACTTCCCATAGTGATTGCCACTAGGAGTGAGTGGAAGAGTGGAAGAATGGGAGAAGGGTTGCATGCCGGGTATTAAAAAGCATCGGAAAGGACAATGTGGCCCCTAGGGTCGGCTTGGTATGAAAACTCACAATTTGAATATGTTTGATGAAACTAAGCTTACAATTAAAATGCAAACATTATTTTCAATCGTTGTTTCAACGGCTCGTGTTCAAAGATATATACCTTATTATCATGGCCGGCGCCCGCCGGCGGCGCAGCGGCGGCGGCCCCGGAGGGGGGTGCGCTCGCAGGCCCGTCGGCACCTACCTCTACCTCCACGCGGTGGGCGCTGGTAACCCCATAGCCGTGCCATGCATGGCACGGTAGGGGGCTAAACGAGGTACCGGCAGCTGCGATCCGCGGGATCAGCAGCTGTCGGAAAGCCATGTACGGAGGGTTTTGGAAAAACATAATATCCGTACACCAACACAAGGATCTCCCGCTCGGCCAGTCCGATATGTCTTTCCGCGACTAAATACTCGCAGATACTCTTCCGACGATGGGGCGGGGGCGGCGTTTGCGAAATATTTTTTGGTGAAGAGGGGTACGGACGGATCAGCGGAGGGACGAAGGTGTTGGAGCTGGCGGCGGACAGCTGGGAAGCAGCGCTAGGGACGGCGCTCGCTAGCAGTCGCCAGCCCTGCGAGCGCCTCAGATCTCCCCTGGGGGCGAGGCCTGAGGCTACGCATGACGGTGGTTGGTCGCAGCCGGAGGAGCGGCACGGTCTGGCGGCGGCGGTCCTTAGGATCACCCGCCGCCGGAAAAGCCCGGTACGGGGGGTTTTTGGAAAAATTCCCGTACCCACCATCTTTTGAGGACCGGCGACTCGATCCCTGTGTTCTTCCTACCCCTTCCCTAGTCGGTACCCAGTTATCGATAGGCTGCCTCAGGCAGTGTGCCTAGGGTTATCGTAACGGCACACTGCTCGTAAAGGCGGCCCCCTAACAACGTAAACCACTGGGGGAGGGCACGGACGGCCACAACGCGATCAGATAGGTGTTGGAGACAGACGGGAGAAGGACAGAGGACAGGAGAAAATCTGGCTCGGGGGCAGGAGAGCCAGCCGGACACCGTCTGCAGCCTAGTTCTTTTCTCTTCTCAGCCCCCGAAGGAGGAGAGAATACTCGGCTAGGTGGCGAGCTGCGTCGAGAGGAGCGGCTAATACCTCGGGCGGGGTTGAGCACGGATCGAGGCGGGACCGACGACGACCTTTGCGAGGGGGGTTTTTTACCTGCCTTTCCCCCCAAGCTCCGGCACGACCGGAGTCGCACAGGAGCCGAGGTCAGGCAGGTTCGCCTCGACCAGCTCAAGCTAGACAGCTCTGCTGATCAGCGACCCCGCAGCGGCTGGAGCAGGCCGCGTATCGTGGAGACTAGCGACATTTTATATTTCATACCTGTATGCAGACAGTACTTGTTTATGAGTATGTTTTAGACGGTATCGTTACTGCCATTGGAGAGGTTGGGATTAGTGGTTCACGGTCTACCTCAGTCTACTAAGTCCTGTATGGCATAGCATAAGGGGGGGCCCAGAGACAGCAGCCAGTTTATACTGGTATTGTTGTAAACAATTTCAATTTCAATTTCAATATTATCATGGCCTTGATGGGTTGTCCATCGTTGAACTAGTATGACTCCCAACTAATTGCGCTTTGGGTGAGGGAGATGCCCCCCCCCCCCCCCCCCCCCAGGTATAGTTAGCCCCCCACGCGCACGGGAGTGGACTTTGTACGATGACTTCCTTAAGTGTTGGGCGGGATGCGAAGCTTTTGAACTCAGATTGTCTGAGCATATGAAGGCGAATTTGTTCGCCTTACTTGACCAAGATTCAACAAATCACGAGCTCGGCTACACGTTTGGACCAACAATAGTCCATTTCCGAAGTCGCAATCAATGGGGCCGAGGATGGAACGGCGGCCCTTGGAACGGGCTAATACAGTCGTCTACGACCCCATCGTATTGTTGCCTACAAACGTTGCTTACATGTGGAGTATTGCCCTTCCGCAGCCGCCACCGAGCGGCAGAAATGTGTACACGAACCCTCACGCCCATACGGCGAACCCGGCCCTAGCTAGACACACTTCGGTGTATTGCAAAGCCTTCAGCATCACACATTAGGCTTCGCCCGCTCTCACGACCGACGAAGCTACCCGTACGAATGAAGCCCACTGCATCCGTCTGTGGCCATAACCGCTCACTACATCGTATAGCTCCGCTACCCGGCACGACGGCCTCACCCGCACGACACAAACCCATCTTCCTGCTACAAGATCAGCGCGACACAGTCGGCACACTATAGCGAGACAAAAAACCCCGTGACCTCCCAACTAGACATGTGTGGTACACTCGCACACGCCTACTCACACTGAGGTGGGGGCACCACTACCAATTTTCCAATAATCGGCTACAAGACGCCCTCACGCGGCGCACGCCGCCTACGGGCATGTCCGCCCACATCCACCGCGACAAGCAACCACATGCTGCCGACCCTCGCCCCGACGGTCCCATCGTGCTACCTCTACACGTCGACACAGCCCTACGCCTTCCACAACTACTTGCTACCGCGTCTAAACAACTTCCTGGACTCTACCGAACAACAAGTACATCGTTCCACGCGCCACTACCCAACGCGCCTCCCATTCGAACCCTAAGTACGATCACGGGCGACGCTCCCCGGCCACTTTCCGCATGCGACGCTATTGACAGCATCGACGACATCTGTCTACACCCATTTCGCCACGCACACATGTGCGACAGCGGAGCATCCTTCAGAGGTGTCGCTGCCGCCAGTACCTTGGCGAAGGCAACGCGCCTGCTTACCTCGCGCCTGAATCGCCCGCTATTGAACGCCCAACGCACATCTCGAGACAACGAAATTATCAACACGGGTAAACCACTACTACACGCCCACAACGGTCCCCTTCCGGACCCATCACGTGCCAAACTACGTCTTCCTACCTCTCCGATCACTTGAACAGACCTACAAGTTGTACGTATTTGCTTCGCGCCACCCCATCACGCAAGCCGTCGTAGCCACTATCGCCGTGGCGGACCCGAGCGGCCGGCACAAGGTTCCCTCCGGGCTCGCCATCTACGCGGCTCGGCTCATGGCGCACAAAAACTGCAAATACTACTAACGAATCGCACATGCCCGAGCCGAGCAACGCGGCTCTTCATCGCCTCAGCGCCACGCATCCCCTCTGCCTTTCCTCGCGCTAGGCTGCCGCCCGACAAAAGCTGCACTACACGACGCTTGCCAAGCCTTTGGCTTGATAACATGGCAAACGTGCACTCTAGTAAATGGCCAAATTAGGTAAATCTAGAGGTTTGTAACCCTACCCACCATGTGTATGGGATGATAGCAGCCCCTGCGGTTATTAGCACCGAAATTAGCGGCGCGCCATACCTCCGGCACAACGATGTCATACGGGAAGGGTGGCGCGACCAACCAACTAAGCAACCTTCACCTGCAGTCAGCTCTAGCCAAAGACTAGCTAGTAGCAACCCTTAAGCCAGTGCGAACCCCGAGCATCAGTACTCTATGCTTTCGCGCTCCGCCCATCTAGGCCTCGCGCGAACCCACCCACCCATCCCTTCAAATTATGCGCTAGTTTTCCCCATGCCATGCCTGTGTTGGTCTTTTGGCCAATATGTAAGCTTACTAACATCTTTGACAAACCTGCATTCGGGTAAATGTTATATATAATTGTTCCATAATAAGCTAAAGTACTGCGAATTTCGGGCCGCGGGCGGCGAGTACTAGATTATTGGGCTACAAAATTCCGTACCTGTCGCAGCGCTGATACAGTGGCGCGCCCGCACTCTCATCAGCACATCACTGGACCACTCCCACTCGCCAAGGTAGCCCCCGTCCACATATTTCCCCCTTTCTTGCTTTGTATTTAGCATACGGGACGTACCCTAACTAGGAAGTATCGTTAGGCGGGGTGTTGAGCGGCCTTGTGCGTGTGATCTAGGCCGCTCCATGGGCGTCCCCAAGTTGCTACAATATCTCGGACCACTCCTAAGAACCACCAACTTGTACGGCGCTGCGGAGGGCAAACGCATTGGTGTAGACGGCCATGTTTGGCTACACCAGTTCGCGTACCACTGGGCTGAGGACATTGTATACCACAAAAATTATGAGCCGCTCGCACGGGAGTTCCTTCAACAAGCGCAGTATGTGTTGGGGCAAGGAGTGGAGGTATTTTTCGTTTTCGACGGGGCGCCCACACCTGCGAAACGGTGCACTTACCAAGAGCGGCAGCGGCGGCGCGCTGTAGCCTTGGCAAATATTATGCATGGAAGTAACACTGACCCCCGACTCGCAGCTTGCCCTACTAGCTAAGGCTGGTCACGTGTGGGCCGTCGCGACTGTTGACTCAGACTTTATCATCCATGGGATTCAACGTATATTTTTTCGTGTTTCTTGGGGAAGTGGGCGGGCCGCGTTTTGGGACAGGTCGTTGGCGGAGAACTGGCAAGGGTGGCCAAACGAGGATGCTTGGAAGACGGACTTCTTGACGATACTGGCAAGTTGTGGGTGTGGATTTTTGACCGCCTACACACTCGCAGCTGGCTGTGACTACGACACCAAAATCACCAACGTTGGACCCGCTGGAGCCATGCGCGCATGCAAGGCGGTCATGGTTGTGCAAGGCGAAAGTGTTTTTGCAGATCTCAACGTAGCTGTGCCCTTTCTCGCTGATGAACTAAAGCTCTTGTCTCCAAGTAAGTGATTCCCTCCAAATTTGCTCTCACTAAATCGTTCTTCTTGTTGATTAGTTTGGTTGCTTGAGTAATTTGTTTTCCCTTTTGCATGATGCGGAATCAATAGGTCTAGATGTTTTGCAATGGATTGGCAAAGCCAAGAATGCACTTGTGGTGTTTGCTAATGCGTTGGCATACAATCCTCAAAACAAGAAGGTGGAGTCGATGACATGGGAGGATTGCCAAGTGGCGGTTGCCAGGTGGCCTTTCTTGGGAGAGCCCATTTTGCCATATGAGGCTGAGCAAAGGGCGCTTGGATTGATTTCGCCTTTTGGCGAGCCATGTGATTTGCCTCATGTGACTTTGGCTGAACCGATGGCAATGGATGCATGGCTTACAGAGGACATGATAGAAGGGGCCAGGCTCCCGAATCTACCATGGCCTACTGACTTTCACCCTACAATTCAGGTGAGTCATTGTTATTTAGTTTTATTGTTCTGCATATGAAGGCGAAATAACTTGTATTGATTGTTTGTTGGCTCATTGCTTGATGCTTAGGTACTAAAAACATGGTTGTCCACAAGAGCGGGCATGAGCTTGCAGAGTGGTAGCACCCGGTCGGAAATCATTGAGGTGGTGAAGGGACGACTAACGCTAGAAGCGGAGATGAAAGGGCGCGGGGAACGTATTTTGCTACGGGACCCAACAGGTCGTAGTCTACACCAACATCTATTGCATAGCAACCCGGGTAGCTGCTGGCACTTCACATCAGAGCAAGCAAGCAATGGTGCACTACCACTAGACGGTTGGGTGTCAGGACGGGAGGAGATTGCCGCCGTTGCTCCTTTCATTGAGAGGCAGGTTATCTTCAGCCATTGGGAAAGGTAAGATATTTGGATATATTATTAATGATGTTATTTATCCTTATCATCACCTAGCTATGATGATGTATGTGCATGCGTTGCTTTGAAGGTACGCCACAGAGGTGGCGGAGAACACGAGGTGCTTGCTGGATGACGCGTACTCTAGAGTCCTTGAGATGAATCGCCTTCAAGGATTTGGCTATCATCCAAACAACGAGGCAACAATTCCTCGCACACAGCATGGCGGGATGCAACAGTCTGTGTACTTCCGCTTTAGGGCTCCTGCATCACAACGGGCTGACAAGTCTTACAAGTGCTGGATGGAGTGCATGACAGCTAAGTTCCCCTCCAGCCATCCCTTTGTCACCAAAATAATTGGTGCAGGATGCGATTGCCCTTTAGGTATGACGGGGGAGTGCGTGCACGTTCTTATGTGCGCTTTCACGGTGCACCTACTACCCCGTCCCGTTCACATTGTCGGGGCAATACAACAACCAACAACATCGGTTCTATGCGCTTGGGCCGATCCCGGCAAAGGAGAGACATATGACGTCACCACCTCGCTTGCCCACATTCCTTTTATGCGGGTAAAGATGAAGAAGCGCAACAGTCATGCACGGACTGGTAGCGCATCTGAAAACAATAGTTCACGCCGAGTGTTGCAGGTTGCTGAGACCGATGGCTGGCGAAATAAGTTTATTTCGATATCTGACAAGGACATGGAGAGATTGAGCGATTCACGCAACCACCCGGCCAGAGTGGCTGCTCGCCATGCACTATGGAGGGCAGCGAAACGAGCACATGGGGCTATGTGTGCAGCAGAATCGGCATTCGGCATGTTGGATGGCGATCTTCATTTGGATCCTTACACAATTCGTCAACTATCCGTGATGGGGGATGAAGAGGCATGGGGGAGTGACACTAGCACCAGTACAAGATGATTGCAGTGACGACAGTGGTGGTGGAACTTCATCTTCAGACAACGACACAAACTAAGACTAAGCCCCTTCTATTCCCCATTTGCTAGTGTGCTTGCGTCTTCCTTGTTCCTAAGGGGCTTGTATAAGTTGCACATGTGACCAACAACGTTGAATATCTTGGCCAAGATGTCTGTGTAGTACAATGGAATTTTCATTTGGCTAAAGAAGCCCCAACCTTGCAACCTGCTGAAATGGCGCTCGACATGAATGCGGAGATTGCTTTGCCCCTTGTTTCCACGCCTCTCATCAATGGTGTATGTCTTTCTGCCATTCATCCGTCGAATGGGTGCCACCATTTGACAGCCAGGAGCATGTAGCTGCTCTGCCAACCTGTCAAACCCCTTATCAACAGGTATTAAATCTCCCCTTTTCAAAATGAATGGGAATGGCGATGCTTGGAAAATCTCAATATCAGAGATTCGGCCCGGGAAGGCTTCATAGCTGCCGCAATAGGCGCCTAAAGGTGAGATGCCTCCCAATATCTTGGCTGTGTGATAATGCTTGTAGTAGCTAAAGCATGTCCTACTAGCCTTTCTGCTGCATGGTTGCTGGATCCTTAGCTCTGTGCAATCTAGGATGAAGCGGATGCGGCTAGTGCCATACGCTTTCTTCCACTCCTCCATCAAGGGGCCTTGCATGAGCTCGACCTCAGGTACAAGGAATTCAGCTTTGAAGAAAGTGTCCATGAAACTAATCCAGGTAACGAACACCATATATAGAGTGCCCAAAGGTATGCCCATCCATGAACTGATAACCCGGGTACCCAGTCCAGTGCGTAGCTTCACTAATGTTGCCATTAAAGCATCCTCCGGGGTGATTCCTTTGATATGTCGACCCACGCTCTTTCTCTTGGCAGTGCCGCCATTATCAACGGCTCGCATGCGGACAATTGTTTGTTTGTCATGCCAGTAACGTAGACGATGGACCTGACCGTTCCAATTAAGCCAATCAAAGAGCGCTTGCAGAATTTCTGCATTGTGCATGCCAGTGAGTTCGGAGATAGCTTGATTCCACACGCTGCCGGGCAACATGATGTTATTCAAGGTAAGTTTTAAACTTGTCTCTTCTTCAAGCATGGCCAACGCTGTTTGCACTCGACGAGTTTCTCGTTTTGCATGTTGTAGCATCGCTTCCATTTCTTGATGCATTTTGAGTGTCTCAGCCCTAGCACGCTCAGCAATAGCCTTTTCCTCTTCTAGCTCTTTAATTTTACGCCATAGTTGTTGAATCTCCACTGTCTTGTTTGCGTTGGTTTTTTTTTCCAACTCCAAACTTTGTTGTGTGCGTTGCAAGATAGCTTTGAAGTGGCCGGACATATCTGGGCGGGGGGGCTTGGAGGCTAATCTAATTGTAGATAGACTGGGCGATGATGACATTTATGGCCTCGCTGGTGTGGCGCCCGCTTCTACTCGCTGCCTCTTAGCCATGACTGCCGATTTGGAATTCGGAGGAGGGTTGCGAAGCGGGTTTGTCTGCCTAGTGAACAATGCTCTTGAAAGAGGAGACAAAACTGCCCTTGTCTGAGCCCCAGTACATGTGCTTCTCGCACTTGAGGCCGGCCTTTTACTTGTAATTTGATTGATATTTTCTTTGTTTGCCATATCTGGGTTGCTTGTTGTTCCCCGGGGTGTAGAACTGTCGCATGGGGAGAAAGCATTTTTGAAAAGCTGAGCAAACGGGATTGGGGTTGCATGGGGCTTCAACTTCACGCCACCACCTTGACTGGGCACCTTGTCTTCGTCTCGAAAGTGAGACGTATGCACGCGATATTGCTGTAGATTTTGCAGCACTAGGTCACGGTCATGCGCATGGCACGGCATCGGGAGCAAGGAGTTAACAACAGACCGGAGATGGTCTTTAGAGATAGTCGATAGGCGGTGCCCATCTCGCTTGACGGGTTTTTTACATTGCGTGTGACCACAAACACAATATCGCCCTGCTCGTTTGTCGTCCATCTTTCTTGATGATCAACAAAGTCTAGTGCGGTAAGGAAACTAGTTCGGAGACCGAGCTTGCGCTAACCGCGACTTCCGACTTTGTGGCGCCGCTCCATGTCCCGCGCGCGCGGGTACTTGTATCGGCGCCCGTATAACCCTGTAGCCCAAAAATTTTAATCCCCCCTCCGCGAGCTAGTACTTTAGCTTATTATGGAACAACTCTATAAATGAACAAGCCCTAGTACAAACAATAGTTTACGATTAAATGATGAAATGAACAAATTGCATTCTCGGCGTGGCTTAAGAGTTTCCTTAGTTTAATCTGCTAGGTTTATGCACAATGTAGTGCTTTCCTTTTGCTGTGCTTTGGATTCCGTGATCCTCTTGTCACTCTTGCCCTCTTGTTTCCCCTCCCACTTTCCCTGTCCGTGCTCATCTGGTTCTTCTTGTAAGCAAAAATCATCATGAAATGAACAAACAGTAGTTTAATGACAACAAACAGTAGTTTACGATGAAACGGTGAAGTACTTCTCAAGCAGACCATCGGTTCGGTTTCGTCACAGTCAATTTAGATTTTTCGGTCAGCGGCCACCGTCGCGCCCGGCGTGACCTTTCCCCCATCCCTTTTCGTCCGTCCGGACGACGACGCGCATCGCTGACTCTCGCTATTCGCACTCCTATCTATCGCAACCGCGTAGTCGCGCATTCAGTAGCGCACAAAGGTAGAGGTAGTATTATTACTGTATCGCTGCCCGCGCGCGGCAGGGCAGGTACCGAGTTACGTCAGACCATATTCGGGTGGCGCCTTCGCTGCGACTCAACCCCGCTACCCATTCTCTAGAACAATCCAAGCAAACCCCGCCCTTCGCGCCTGGCGAGTGCCGACATGCGCGCGGGGGCGGTGCGGGAGGGCGAGTGACAGGCAGAGACTCCGCGCTTGCTGAGGGCGCAGTGCGGAGCCGAGCGACCTGAGTGAGAGAGCCTGGGAGTGACGGGAGGGCGGTGTCCTGGGAGGTACAAAATTAAACGGAGCCCGTCGCGACCGACGCACATTCATAGGGTTGTCCGTCCAACTCGTGCGGACCTACCTTCTCCCTCTTTCGCAGTCCATGATGCTAAACTGCGTCTCGTTCCGGCCTGATGCCCAACCTCGACATGCTTGTTCCCAGGTGCGACAATCGTCCAAGTGTTCTTCGGTTGCCAGCGACGCTCAACGGCGGCACAATATGGTGCGGCACTCAGGCTGGTTCTGCGTGACGGACTGACAGGCTGGTGCCAATATTGCGATGATTATTCTGTAGTGGCTCTATGGGCGCGAGCAGGGCGGTGCTCTATTTCTCTCTCACACACGCACGCACACACACGCACACACACACACACACACACACACTCACACACACACACACACACACACACACACACACACATACACACACGCGCGCGCACGCTTGCGCACACAAACAAGCGCGCGCGCAGACACGCACGGACGTGGATGCGCATGTGATGCCGACTCTCTGTTGGGGCGGTTTGAGCAGACAAAGGCCGAGCTTGGGTTCATGGATGGGCCGATGACGCTGTCGTCGGCCTTTACTTTGGCAGGGAAGACGTTAGAGCACCATAAGGTGAGCATGGTCGGGGGCAGGAAAACAGGGGGAGGGGGAATCGGGGGGCGCGTTTGGGATGGTGTGTGTGTGTGTGTGTGTGTGTGTGTGTGTGTGTGTGTGTGTGTGTGTGTGTGTGTGTGTGAGCGAGAGAGAGAGAGAGAGAGAGAGAGAGCCCGTGTGTATGCGTACTTGTGTGTGTGTGTGTGTATGTATGTGCGTGTGTCTGTGTGCGTGTCTGTGTGTGAAGTGCTTGTGGTTTAGGATGTAAGCGTGTGTCTATGTGCGAGTGTGTTTGAGCGCGTGTGTGTGTGATGGAGGTGCGGCATGCACACTGAGACTGATTGATCCAATATGTGCTGGGGAGTTGCAGCGGCTGGTTGCGCTGGCGGCGGTGCGGGAGGGTATCTGTCAGCAGGTGCAGCTATTGGAGGAGCAGAAGGTGCAGCTGTCGCAGCAGAAGCTGGCGGAGCAACAGCGCCTACTGCATGCGCTCAAGATGCGGTTGGAAATGGCTCAGGGCTCGCTGGACGGGCAGTTAGGCGAGCTGCACTCCAAGTGCAGGGCAGTGGAGACGCAGGTGAGGGCGCAGTAGGGCCAGTCACAGAATTCGCGTCACTGTGGGTGTGGCCTGTTGGAATGTGGGCATGGACATGGTTCAGCGGATTTTTATGGTGGGTGTGGGTCTGTTTTCAGATGGAGGCATACGGGCGGCTGCTGCGAGGTACAGAAGCAGAGCCGGCCCCTGAAAAGTGGCAGCAGATGGAGGCGCAGTTTCAGCGGTTGCAGCGCCTGGAGGCCGTGATGTTGGACGCCGAAGATTTCAAAGCTCAGCTTGGGCTTCTCAGAAGTGAGGCAATGCGGGGCGTCAAAGAGTCACTGAGGGGGCCTAACACTTCCTGACCACTCCCTAACCAACCCCTCACCGTCGCCTTGCCTGCCTGCGCTGCTACGCAGTTTCGGGAGCCGCCACGCATGACCTGGCGCCACTGAAGAAGGAGCTATCGGACTTGAAGGTGGGCCTATTTGTGGCGCCCCTCTCCTATCACACAAACACACACACACACACACACACACACACACACACGCGCGCGCGCGCGCACGCGCATAGACATACGTATGCATGCATGCACATACATACGCAAACACATACGCACACACACACACACACACACACACACACAGGGCCTCACACTAGTGTCCGCCCGGCCTATGTCCATCGTGCTGCGGGGCTGACGTCCTCGCTCGGGCATGGGGGTCAGGTCAAGTATGAGGAAAGTGAAAGGGAGCTGGCCGTCTCCAGGGCTGACTCCCGCGCGGCGCACGAGCGCGTGGCGCAGCTGCTGACGGATTTGAGAGACGCAAAAGTGGGTTGGGTCGTGATTGAGGGGCGCTCTTGGGAAGTATCACTGTCAATACCCGTTTTGCGCGTGGTTGCTGCTCCGACGCAACACGCTGACTGGACTCGCCGTGTAGACATGCAGCGCCGACGTGAAGCAGGACATTGGGCGGGAGGTGCGCGCAGTGAGGGAGCAGTACGAGTACGCGCTTGAGCTGATGCGGAAGGAACACGGACAAGAGGTGCAGCAGCTGAAGGTGTGACCATGAGGGGAGGGAGCAGGGTGAAGGGGGGTGTCGAATTGGCTAGCTAAACTGCGAGGTGTCAAACATGGTTTTGTATTTGAAGTAGTGAAGCTTCACCTCAGGTGCGAGTTACTCAGCTGACGGAGGAGCTGGAGGAGCTGCATGCCTACGCGCCTTTCCTCTCAGCGATCTCGCCGCGGTCGAGGGCCAAGGGTGGCGTCGACTTCGGCACACCGGTGAGTGGAGGTGGCTCTGGCAGCATTCGGCTGCTCAGAGAGGCGCTCGGAACGGGGCAGAGCCGAGCCACCAACTCTGAAACGTTGTGCACTCCAGTGCAGCAGCAGAAGCGGAACTATATCCAGCGACTCCTTCTCGACATTCAGGTAAGACCTGTGCCGACAGTGCCATGTCATGCAACCTCGTTATCATTTGTCGTAGTGGACACCGATAGATGTAGTGACGGGGGGCGAAAGCATTGGGAGTGGGTGTGACCGAAGGGCTGTCCCGTCTCGGCAGGCTCGCTCCATCGAAGAGCGACAGAAGATGGACACGCAACATCAACAAGACATGCAGAAGCAGGTGTGTGCGCGCGCGCGCGTGTGTGTCTGGGGGTTGGCGTGCTATGTGTGAGCGCGCGCGGTTGTATACGTTGGTGTGTGTGTGTGTGGGGGGGGGGGGGTATGTTGCTAGGGGGTGGCGTGCTGTGTGTGAGCGCGCACGGTTGTCTACGTTTGTGTGTGCTTTTGTTTGTGTGTATGTGTCTGGGGGATAGCGTGCTGTGTGTGAGCTCGCGGAGTAGCATACATTTGTGTGTGTGTGGGGTGTGGGGGGGGGGGGGGGGGGGGGGGGGGGCGTGAGAGGGGAGGGGGGAGCTTTTGAAATTGGGAAGCTCTACAGTGTTGAGGGGAGAGGTGGACTTGGATGTAGGCGTTGGCTCACGAAGAGGCGATGCGCGGGCTGGTGGCTTCGCACGAGGAGGCCATGGGACGGCTGACGAAGCTGCTGGAGAGCGCGAGTGAGAGCAAATCCTTCACTCAGCTGCAGCGCGAGTCGGCGATGCAGATCGACGAGCTGCGGCGGGTGGGCGCTACGCCCTGTCGACTTAGCGACCCACCTCCCTTCGCTCCCCTCTCTCTCTCACTCTCTCACGCGCGGTCGCGGTCGGTTGCATGGCTGATTGGCTACCTGTATGTGGCGTGCGTCAGGAGCTGGAGGCTGCTCAGGGGATGATGGAGAGCATGACGGAAGACCACGAGAGCCGCATCGGTTACGAGCTTTATAAGGTGAGAGTTGGTGCAGTTGTTTGCATACTGTTCTCATGAGATCGGCTTTGTCACAGTCTGTTGGTCCGTGGTATTAAGCCTGTCGTCCTCCCGCGGTATTTGTTTTCTGCTCAGGAGCGCGTGGCTCACCAGAAAGAGTTGACAGCGCTGAGGGATGGCTTTGAGGCGACAACGAAGGAGGAGTTAGAGTCAGCCCGGGGAAGGATTCGAGAGCTGCAAGTCGAGTTAGAGGCGGCCCGTGGGCCGGAGGGCTCCTTCTCGCGAGAGGAGCTGCAGGCGGAGCTGGAGCAGGTAGTAGTGCTTGCGATAATTTTGTTCGGTGACGCTTTTGGCGAGTGGATCGGGTTGTTGCTTGCTCGACGCCGTCTTAAGTCTGATGGTCTCGTTTTTGTGTTTGCGTAGCTCAAATACCGTTTCGAGTCCGAAGCCCGCTCCATCGCCGACGAGCTCTGCGCGGAGCGACTCGCGAGGACAGACGCAGAGATTCTGCACTTACGGGAGCGACATGAGGATGAGGTGTCTGCCTTACAGGTGACGCCTTTCACTTCGTCGATACTTATTCGACAAACTGTCAGCCTTCCGTACCGTTACGCACTGTTTCCGTCGACCTTCCAACGTCTCATTCCTCTGTCGCCGATCTTTGAGAAATTGTACATACCCGCGTCACGTCCATAACGCGATAACCTGAGTGACTTGCAGGAGGCGCATCATGCAGAGGTGACACGGCGCGACGCGGAGCTAGCCGGAGTGGTTGCCGAGCTGAAGATTCTTCGGGCACAGCATTTCGCATCCAGTTCCAGCGGCGGGCAAACTATTGAAACACATCCTCGCAGCCTGACGAGTGGTGCGTCGGCGTCGGTGGGACAGGCACGGCCACCAATGAGTAATGCCCGCCCTGCCGAGTTAAGCCTGGTAGATATGGGTTCGGACTCGCTATTGACACTGTCGCCGTCTTCAGCCTCGTCTGTCCCTCAACGCGCCACCGATGAGTCATCGCGTCAGCCCAGACGAAGTCCTCTGGGTGATACGCCGTCGTGTCCCGGCCGTGATATCGATATTCGTCACTCTGGTAGCCCTGCTGAGTCTGCATCAAGCAGTGGCCGCCCGACGACACGCTCTGCCGAACCGCGTCCGACGGCTATGGGAATGTCGTCCTTAGTGGCAGCCGTGCTTGGTGGTCGAGGGGATGCGCGGTCTACTGCACAACCTGCGAACCATTTTTCCCCGCAATTTGATAGAAACGCGGGAAATGCGAGTGTTACTGGCGATCGTGCCTCCGTCCGCCAGTCACACCCGGCTCACTCAAGGTGCGTAGAGCTCGGAGGTAGCACCGTGGTTCAGCCACTGATAGCACTCATTGTGCCTGCAAGCTATATCCGCTTGTGATATATACTGTCTTTCTTAATATTGTATTGAGAGATACGCCGTGGTTTGCGCTGTGACGCGACGCGAACCGATGATAGGTGCGTGCGGTGCGGGGAGACGGAGGCGTCGTCGCCCGGTGTCTGCCGCTTCCACCCCTTCCTGGTCAAAGCCCCCGGTCCTTTTCTGTACGGCCCGGAGTGGCATATATGTAAAGCGGGTGGGCACTCTCCTACAGATCCTGGTTGCTACACGCGGGCCGAGCACTACTACGCGGGGGGGATCGCTAGCTCCCTCGCCGCTATAGGCCGCGGCGGTGAAGGGCATCAGCACTATGGTAACAAGTCGAGTGCAGGGGATACGGATGCCCCGCAGCCTCGACTGGGCGGAAAGCTGCCGGTACCGACCCCGTTATCCCCCAAGTATTAGCCTATGAATGTTATTATGCAATGGGTCTTACTTTGGTTGGTTCCGTCTGGCCATCAAAAGTGCCATATTTGAAGCGAAGCGAGTCGGGATACCCATAACGGGCAGAGTATATCCAACTTCGCAAGTAAGCATGCGCGCAGAGGACGGCGGGCTGGACATTCACTGCTGTCATCTATCTTTTTTCTGTGACGACGTGAGAAGGTTGCTTACTTAGAATGTTGTTACTCGAAATCGACTGATGAAGTCGGCAAAGTTATTCGTAAGCAAAAAAACTCGAGGCGCCGATTGACTCCGCTGCATCGCCTCTGTTGCTCCAAGTCGCGCTTTCGGTCGGGTCGAGTTCGTGCTGGCAGTTGCTCATAAAGGCTTCCTTGAAGTCCAGGCCTATCATGACATTCACTTGTTTAGCACGACGTCGCCATCATCGCCGACAGTAGATCAGCAGTCCACGAGTACGGACACCCTAGATGGACCGCCCCCCGGTGATACCAGCCGCATGAAGAATCGCAAGAGAAGGCAGCGTGAAGCTTTAAAAAAAAAGTTTGCAACGATATACACGGGTGATGGGCAAAAAATAGCGAGTCTAGCAATGTAGCGAACTATGCCGGTGAAGTTGTATCTAGGACAGTATGTTTTATCTTCTTTTTTAGGCCGCCATCCCTTTGGACGGGATTGTATATGCCTATACCAACATCGCTGCGTATAGGTATGTTATGCGAAATCTGCTGCCCTAGCCATCGCAGCCCCCGCTAGCTAGCTGTTTCGCTATAAGACTATCCGTTATCAGGTCTCTATTAGTCAACGCTATCAATGCGCGACGAGCCTTAATACGAGTGGCGAGTTGAAAGCTCTGTCACATGACAAAATTCAGAGACAGTTTGCGGTTCATCGCACGACCACGGCCGTCAGATAGATCCATCGGCGAGTCTTGTTCCAAGAAAACGTCGTCTGCCTCGCCAAGACCTGCGTCATCGTCTCCACCCCCCTCTGCAACATCGAGCTCGTCACCATTAATTGTCGTTAGCTGGACAACAGGGCGGGAGGGCGAGGTCAGCGGTTCGAAGGAGCTCCTACTCGTGTCTCCCGGGTTGCCGTTACTTCTGGGACTCAGCCCCCCCGCCCCTCCCCCGGATTTCTTGTTGTCCCCCTGAAACTTCGCGGTCACCATACTATGCGTGACTGCGTGCGGGTGGAGATCATGGCGGGTGAGGAGGGAGGTGGGCTTCTCGCCGGCGAGTACGCATAGGTGGCGCAACCGCATTTTTGTAAACAGCTCCAGCGCGAGATCCACTGGATCGGTCTCACGAACCGTAATTGGCGCCGAATCCATCTCCTGTTTAAAGCGAATCACAAACAACGTTCGGTAAAACGACTCGTCCCATAGGATTATACCACTGCTTGACTTCGGAGTCTATGTAAAAGAAGTCAGCCAGGGCACCGCGACGGGCTGTAGGCGATACATATAATATACATACAGTCTTTCAACGACGACACTTAACGATGAGAGGAGGGCTGTCATACGTACCTTGGTCACGGCATTGAACACGACCGGCCATGCCATCGCCTCGCTTACCTGTGAAATGTCGGCAAAAACACGAATTGAGTCCTCACGAGCCTCTTACAAGACAACGTTCCTAACACTCACGAGCGACGAAAGGAGCTGGAGAAGAGTTTCGTGATAATGGCAATTTCTCGCCGGGTAAAAAATATCAATTAGGATGAGCTCGACGGGCGACGGAGGCGCAAACATTTTACAGGTTATTATTATGGTATGCGAAAATGAAACGGCGGGTAATAGGGCTGGCATCACACGTGGCACACCGACCTGCCCATTCTGCACCGCCTCCATTTGCTCAGCGACGCAACGCACCAATACGTTTCGCTGGACGACGCCTTTGAGGGTCGAATTGTAGCTGACCACCGGAAACGCTGCAGCAATAGCGACATATGGCGATAAATCAGACCACGTCGCGATTAAGCACGAGCAGCAGTCACTGGAAACCAGTGGGGAGTTCAGGTGCGCACCGTTGTGCTGCACGTCGTCCAGGACGCGCTGCCAGCGGTGGATACTGCCCGACGGCCGCACCACAATCAAGTTTTGCCCTTTACAAAGCTCCTTCACCTGTCGACACGACAAAAGAGGACCCACGTGAGGGGCACTCGTTTTGTCGTATGCAACCTAACGTAACTAAGCGAGGAGCGACAAGAAGTGAGAGCGATCCCAGCGCACCTGCAGTGCAGCCTGGTCGACGGAGGCTCCTCGAGGGAGGTAGGGCATTTTGGCGATCTGACGGAGTTTGGTTGCAACGGAATGACACAGCGTATGAGAGCCGCGGCCTCAGCACCACACAGTACAGGATGTGGACAGAAACACAGGGGAGGTAAAGGGGGGGTGGGCCACCTTCATGAGAATGTGGTAGAGGCCGTGGTTGAACAGGTTTCCGGTCCAGGTGGCGAAGATGGCGCCGATGAGGATGGGGAGCGCGAAGGAGAGGTAGCCGGTGGCCTCCATCATGATGACGGTGAAGAAGAGCGACAGCCGACCGGTGGCCGCCATGAACGCGGCGGCACCCGCGATGGCGTACGCTCCCGGGTCAGGCAAGTGAGGCACCACCTCAAACACCTGTTACGAGGTCAGAAGTAATGGGTAGTGACCATTCAGAAAGGGAGGGATGGACCAAGCCACTTGAAGTCAAGTACCCCTTGGCCGGGGTCCATGGCCGTCATGCTTGCATGAGGGGAATCCCGCTTGAGCTTGTGTTCCGGGGATAGAGATGAGGGGAAGGGAAAGACTGTATGTATCCAAAAAGCGTGTGTGTGTGTGTGTGTGTGTGTGTGTGGTCCCTTTTGAGATTTAATGGAAATGTCGTAATTCAGTGCATACATAAGTAAATTTGTGGTGTCATTGAGAGTGAGCGAATGATTCAGCGTGTACATGTGTGTGTGTGTGTGTGTGTGTGTGTGCGCGCGCTTCCGAGGGGATTGAGGAAAGGGCGGGGGTTCACCATGTGGGGATGCGGGGAGGTGTAGAATCCGGACTCCACGTAGCGCATTAGCGGGTGCCTGCGCCATCGCACGGAATCTCGATCGCGTGCGGATAACGGCGATGGGAATGACGACGGGATTACACAAAGGGTAACTGCAAGGGGGGACTCAGGGGGGCACACCAGACGTCGGCGAGCCAGGTGGTGGGCGTCCCGTGCGACCCGGTCTGCATGACCGAGATGAAGAGGAGCGCCATGAGGCGTCCGATGAGGCCGCCGATGACGACGAAGGGGACGATGAGGCCGCCGGGGGTGGCGGCGCCGGAGGCGAGGTTGGCGAGCAGGAAATAGATGGCCAGGTAGGGGAGGAGGACGGTGGAGGGGAACAGGTAGGGCATCCCCTGGCGGCAGAGGGGGGGGGGGGGGGGGGATTAGCAGCAACAATGGTTAACACGTGGGGATCAGCAGCAACAATGCCGGCCAATCCCGCTGACTGCGCTTACGCTATGAACTACAAAACTATCGACACAATGCTTCGACGATTCCAACGATTGCATCCATTTGAAAAAAAAATGTAGCAAAGTTATTTCAATTATTTTTCAAGGCGGAGCTGGAGACAGTACATAAAGCGATGTTTGGAGAATAATTTGCGCATTAAGCATATAATTGCAAAACGCAGACACAGATGTAAGCGATTCAAGGCAGATTCAATCCAATTTGAAATCAAATTAATGGTACTCTAGGTTCCTATCTCCGCGACGCTTTGTAGAAGGGCAGTGCTGACGCTGTGGCATGCCTTCCTGTTCCTCGGCCTCAGGGTTTTCCCTCTTTTCCTCTTTTTGCTTGATGGCCGCCACTGTTTTTTTAATTTGAAATCAAATGAATTGACATGGCACAGTAATAAGGAATTATTGCTACTGATGCCAGCTGCCCCATTCGGTGGGTACCCGGTACCCGTCCTCTACAGCAGCAGGGGGGATTATTCGCCGAATTCAAATAATATATTAGGCCATCATCCTACTACATTAATTTGATAAAATGTGTGTGTGTGTGTGTGTGTGTGTGTGTGTGTGTGTGTGTGTGTGTGTGTGTGTGTGTGTGTGTGTGTGCTCGCGTGTGTGTGTGTGTCGGTGTGTCCCCTTGTCATCAGCTCGAATGGATTCAGTTCTACAAATGCAATAAATTTTTTTGGAAAAAGAGTCGACGTAGTGTATAGCGCACTTATTGGGATTGGGATTTGGATACCTCTTTAAACTACTGCGCATCGCTACGACGGGTACAGGAGCACTATTTTTGAGATTACAAAAATGCTGAGTGAGGCACACAAGGACTGTGTCCATAATTACAAAAAATACATGAGTGAGAAGAAAGTGTGTGTGTGTGTGTGTGTGTGTGTGTGTGTGTGTGTGTGTCAAATATGAGTATCACGACTTTGGCCCTCCATGGATTATCTTAATGATTACAAAAAAACAGAGTGAGAGACATAGGGTATGTGTGTATATGATTACAAAAATATAAAGAACGACGGGCACAAAGAACTACGGGCCGCTCGTATTGTAATATCAATGTGTTTTCGGTGCTGAAACCGTCCAGGAAAAAATTAGGATGGGGGATTTAAGCATATGGCCGAAACATAGCCTGGCTCATGGTTCAACAGTAATTAGTGAAGTTCACATTCTTGGCCTAGCACGCTACATCAGTGCTTGTTTAGGGTTTAGGGTTTGCTGATTATAGGGTTTTTGTTTAGTATTTTGAAAACTTATCCTCAACAGTGCTTGTTGACAGTCCTTTGCAATGCACGTGGGGCAATCAAGGTTTCAAAATGGGGGGCTCAAAAATGGGGGGAGGACCTAAAACACATTATTAACAAGTGAAGTCAAAACAACCTTCTTTAGGTTCTTTTGTAGAGTTGTGCATTTTGAAACACCAATTCGGTCCGGTCACGCTTCAAGAAACAGACAGCCGCAGTGCAACACGCGCAGGGCGGACCCACAACAAATGCTTGCCATTGTAAGTGTGTTTCAATCTAATTTCAAAACTTCACCCAAAAAACTAAGTATACCCATCAGGTGAACAATTATTGGCATTACTGGATTATTTCTCGGCACCATAGTTATTACGGTACCCGTACCTGTACAGTAATACTAAGCGCATATCCTCGGCTAAGCGCAGATAATTTAACACAGAGCAAAAGTTGGATTAAGTACGGTGACAGACAAAACATGGGCGACTGAATGCGCAGCAATGGAGCAACCCGGAGTGTACCTGCGTGAACAGGGCGTTGGCGATGTTGGAGCCGAGCGGAGTGGAGGCGAGCAGCGCGGCGGGGCTGTACTGCGGTGCGTCTTCGGCGCTGTCGGGGCAGTAGTGATCGCCGGAGCGAGAGGCCTCGTCCACCTCGACCTGCAAATGCGGTTCTACGACCGCAAATAGACCTCCACCGTCGCCGCCATCCTCCTACCGACCAGAGTGACAGGCAATCATGTCACCGAAGTACTTAGGGGAAGACAGCGTGATTCAAAGTTGTAAGCTGCCCTAGGTAAAAAATATTTGATGTAGCGACGACAATATCTGCACTGACCAAAATTATCTATATCAAAATTATAAATTATAAACAAAAGCGTTTTGGTACCAATAAAAGCCTCCACACGGAAAAAAAAATGTGGATGCCGATCAATCAATCAGAAGCGCCAGGCGTATTTTGGTGAGGAAGCACATGGAGAGTTACATTACACAGCATCAAGAATTGCAGTGAAAAGCCAGAAAAAAACTTACAAGAAAAAACAGTGGAGGCCACCGAGCAAAAAGAAGAAAAGAGGGAAAAACGGCAGAAAAGCGGTGAAAAAATTGCAGTGAAAAGCGGCACACACATAATACTGCGTATGTAAGTAATGGCCATTCAAGCAAGTTTGGTAATTGTGCCTGCAAAATTATGTAAAATATAATACAGAATATGATACACGAAAAGCACGCCGCCCTATACTCTCTGCTTAATCCTTTTTAACTTACCAAGTAAAACGAACAAAGCAGGCGCGGAAACCAACCATCGCTACGGGTACAGGTACAGGTACTCCAAACAACGATATACTACAATACGCTGCTACAGGTATACTATGAGTATTTTCTTACAAGAAAAAGAAGTGGAGACCACCAAGCAAAAAGAAGAAAAGAGCCCGAGGATGAACATCTGCAACAGGTATATCCTCGCACTCAAAAATTATGGTTCCGATGTCAACATGTTGTATTATTCTATACGAGTGGCCCGTATTTCTTTGTGCCTGTCGTTCTTTGTATTTTTGTAATCATGTAGAGACTAGCCTTATGTCTCTCACTATGTGTTTTTGTAATCACTAAGATAGTCCATGGAGGCCCATAGTCGTGATACTTGTTTCACACACACACACACACACACACACACACACACACACACACACACACACACACGCACACACACACTCTCTCTCTCTCATGATGTTTTTGTAATCATTAAGATAGTCCATTGATGCCCATAGTCGTGATACTTGTTTCACACACACACTCTCTCTCTCTCTCTCTCTCTTCTCTCTCTCTCTCTCTCTCTCTCTCTCTCTCTCTCTCTCTCTCTCTCTCTCTCTCTCTCTCTCTTCTCTCTCTCTCTCTCTCTTTCACACACACACACATCATACACACACACACACACACACACTTTCTTCTCTCTCATCATGTATTTTTTGTAATAATGCACACATCCTGTGTGTCTCACTCTGTATTTTTGTAATCATACAAGTAATGCTCCTGTACCCATCGTAGCGATGCGCAGTAGTTAAAGAAGTATCCAAATCCTTATCCCAATAAGTGCGCTATACACCAAGTCGATGTTTTTTCCAAATATCGCATTTTTAGTACCAAATCCCCATCGAGCTAATGATAAGGGGACACACCGACAGACTGACACACACACACACACACACACACACACACACACACACACACACACACACACACATTTTAGCAAATTAATGTAGTAGGATTAAAATTTGCCACCATCCGCGTGTGATGGCTTTTATTGGCTATTAAATAAAATCCCGTTGCCGTTCGTCGTTTACTGGCGCGATATGGAGGTTATTCGCAGGTTTACTCTGAACGTAACTCTTTGGAACAACCAAACAGCGACATTCTGTTTCAAATTGATTTAGACGATTTTTTTTTACGAATTCAACTAGAATAGCCATAATGTAATCTTTCTTCTTATTGCTCTCATACTTAAAGAAGGGCATGAACTCTGTTCGATTTTAAAAGACAGTAGCCTCAAATTCTACTAATTTCATGACAAAAAAAAACAAAAGGTGTAACTGCAAAATGCCACCCCTTAATAAATCGCTACATTTTTTCACCCTCTAATTGCTCTTCTCAAATCCTTCATTTTTTCATTCCAATCTTGATTACAAGAAAAGATAACTAGTAAATATTCTCCTTCCCAACTGACAGCGGTAGATTAAATGTGAAAGTATCATATATGTTGCGGCACTCATTTCGAGCAAAAAAATTATGAATACCGACAATTGTTTTACTATCATACTACTCGCAAAAAGCATTGCAAAATTTATGAGGTTCTTCGAGCCGGCCGGAAAACATAGGAAGATACAAACGTTGGGCGAAACGGATACCGGCCATTACATCAATGACTACCACCCGGAGGAAAGTTAGTCATTGTTGTATATCAGAGTCATGGTGTGTATAAATTGTTTCATCCGCGAAAACACTTGAACCCGATTATTTCAAACAGAAACCCCAGTAACCGCTCGACGCTACACTGCTACAAAAGCGACGAAATGCCTTCGCGAAAGAACTCAAACAAAATATTAACGGCGGCTTTCCCGCGGCAAATCCTATCATATTACACTAATTTGCTAAAATGTGTGTGTGCGCGCGCGCGTGTGTGTGTGTGTGTGTGTGTGTGTGCCCCCTTATCATAAGCTCGATGGGATTCGGTACTACAAATGCGTTTTTACGATTTGGAAAAAACATATGCATGGTGTGTATGTATCGCACTTACTGGGATAGGGATTAGGATACGTCTTAAACTACTGCTTATCGCCACGATGGGTACAGAGGATTCTTTTGATGACTATCAAAACGCGCAGTGAGAGAGACAGGGTATGTGGATTATTACAAAAGACACAATATGTGTGAGTGCATGTGCGCGTGTGTGTGTGTGTGAAAAAAATATAAAGGCATTATCATAAGGCGCAACTTTGGGTACTCGTGTATCAATATCTTCGAAATCCATAGACACAGTCACGGTAAAGTTCGACTGGAAAAAAAGGCGTCGGTGTTTTCAGGGCCGCCCCCCCACCGTTTTGTAGCCATACACGTAGCCGGCGGTTCCGTTGGAGTCCACCCACAGCTGATACTCGGAAAGCTCACGGAAGCCGCAGCAGTACATCAGTGGACGAGGTGTGTAGGCCTACACGGCGCACATCGGAAGAGAAAGTGAAAGGGAGGGCGACGGAGGAGGTTCAGCCGTATGGCGCAGAAGCGAGCAGAAAAAATAAGACTGGTGTTATCAAATGTGGGGGCCAGCTATAAATGCCTTTTATGCTTACGACAGCAGAGGCCAGGTGAGAGGGGGCGGGCCGGGGTTACGCACCTCGATTCCGGGGAGGTAGCACTTGCTGTCGGTGGGAGGGCGGGCGGGGATGGTACAGTTCCGAAAGGGCGTGCCGCTGCCCGAGCGACAGGTGTCGTACTCGATCGCATACACGCACTCCTGGCGGTCGGGAGGGCGCACGACGGGCGTGAGGAGGAATTCAGCTGACGAATATTCGAAACTGGGGCGAGAAGAGCATGGATCGCGCTGAACGATCAAAACTTATGCAGCGATGCACTATATCATACGTCGACAGATTAACATTGGCGCCAATCACTTTTGATAGATTCATATAACAATATCAAAAACAGGCAAACGATGCGGCACATACAAATGTTACACCCGAAGCACATGATTGTATGGCAAGTGCACACACAAGCCATCCTATTCACCAGACCGCTGCCTGCACCAGGGCTCGAGTCTCCACAATAGCGGCGCTGATATACAGTTTCACAATCAGAAACAAGACATGCATACTTGTCAATCGTACTTTCAATACAACTCTTTTCGGTATCCTTGGGACTTATGAACACGGAACAGTCGCCGCCGAGAGGCGATCAGCATTTGAGTGTGAAAGCAACGACCCGAAAATAAAGGTTCCGAATACAAGCGACCCCCGCCGACTTGTTCCACAACAGCTCCGCAATCGTTGCACCCTTTAAAATACTAAAACATCGAAGCCGTCGTTAACTCGTTAAAGCGATACACTATTTGACGGGCGCCAAGGCTGAGGAGGGTGGGCGAAGGGGGAGTGGAATGATACCTCGCTGTACTGCACGCCGAAGAATCCGGGCTGCAGCGTGAAGGAGACATCCGGCCTGCTGTGCTGCGGGTCGGAGCCCGGACGGAAGAACGCCCCTTGCACCGTGTGCGCCTGAGGCAAGCGCCGCAACGCTCAACTGCCAACCCTAAAACAGTTCCCTTCCCCCACAGCTCAGTCGCGCCCCGACAACTCCCCCCACAGTGCACAGCAGAGGAAAGAGGACGACGAAGACATAAGCGGACGGTGATCCTTGGTTGGGCTTTCTGTGTAGTCGTTCAGCTACGAAGGGACAATCATTATTAAGGAGTATACGCCAAGAAAACCGAACAAACACTAAAATAATGATAATACGTCAAGACATAGCCTGCACGCAACAGAAGCCCACTGTCGACAGCTGCCCGTACGGTATCGACAGGTCGACAGGTAGCAGCCCTTAGCTACAGAACCCTTGCTACATTTCTTTCTGATTCGCAAGGAGGACGGGGACGAGGAGAAGCAACAGGCTGTGTGCTCACCTGGATGCTGGCGGTCATGCAGCCGTTGGTGTCCTTCAGCAGCGCCTGTTACCACACACACGACTTAAAATAAGAGCAACGCCCCAGAAAGAAGAAATTTGAAGAACCGACAAGACACCAGGCTGGTGCGACTGGAGACGGAGCAGACTCCAATCGACCCCTCCCCCCTCCCCTTGCCTCGCTATCTCTCAGGACCTCAGCCGCGCAGCACAACGGCGCCCACGCAATAGCATCCACAATCGCTAATCCCCCCAATCACACTCCCATCACCACCTACGCAAAATGCAATCACCCCCCTCTCCCCCAAGCCCCCACACGCATACCTCCACATATCTCACAGCCCTCACAAAACCCAAATCTTTCATTGAAGAGGAGCTCCCCTCCGCACAGGCGCTTTCACACCTCCCTTCCTCTACAGATCCAATTCATGTGACGTCACTCAACGTTAAGCCCAAAACCCCCGAAAGCTCGCAAGGCACCGTATCAGGGGTGTGACCCATCTCGCACCTGCGCGGTGGCGTCCTCGCAGGGGAAAGCGAGCGGAAAGAAGACGGCCACAGCTGAGGTGAGCAGACTGATCGCCACGAGCTCCGCAACGCGCGAACAGCGGTTGCGGTTCATGTATTTCGCGCGGAATGTGTTTAGCCTGCGCTGGAGGTAGTTGAACAGCGCGCCCGCCACGCCGCATACGACGCCCAACAACGCGAAGAAGGCGTACTCGATGGGCAGGAAGGTGCCGCAGGCGTCGCCTAGGGCGATGGAGAAGAGGAAGGTGCCGTGGTTGTCTATGCCATACTCGATGGCGTGCACCGTCGCAAAGGCGGTCACGGAGGCCACCAGCGTCGCCCAAATGTCCCTGCAGCAGCAGCAGCAGCAGCCGTGCCGTGAGGTGGTGAGAGAGAGGGGGAGAGAGAGAGAGAGAGAGAGAGAGAGAGAGAGAGAGAGAGAGAGAGAGAGAGAGAGAGAGAGAGAGAGAGAGAGAGAGAGAGAGAGAGAGAACGGGAAGGGGAGGTACGTCAAACAATCACAGGAAACGGCGAAAATGAAATACAACTTTCTAGCTTCAGTGTAGAAACACAAACTGTGAAAAAAAAACGGAAACATACTCAAAAACAGTGGCCAGACTTTACGCGATGCTTCGCGAGTAATAATCGCGTATGGTTCATTGAGCTTGATCGGTGCATATTCCATTCATGTCCACCCGAACACAAAGCAGGGACAGAAATAGCGCAGGCCAATATTATGAGGGAGCCAGCACACCGCCCAGGCTATGTTGGGGATGTGATGGCAACAGAGCTTACACCCCTCCCCCCCTCCATTAAACCTCATCACCCCAACGCTCATTCGGCGGAGGCACAAATATAACAGAAGTGCATCAGCATTGCAACTCCCCCCTCACCCCTCACCCCCATCTCCTCCCCACCGTCTGACCCTACCTGATGTTCACCTGGCTTGCCGCTTCTTCAATCACAAAAAGTGTCCCGGCGAGAGGAGCGCGAAAAACCTGACAGGGCAACCACACCACCCACGACAAGGGTCCAAAATCAGCCTATCTCGAATGCCGGGAAAGAGGTGTGCGCTTCTCACAAGTCCAAGGTACAGCCTCCTCCCGCAAGCCAGGCCCCTCTGTACGTCCCCTCTACCCTTCGCCTTCCAATTGTACGCTTAACAATGGGCAAAGGCAGCGTCAAAAATGGGGTGTGGTGGTTGATAGCTGGGGAGAGAGAGAGGGGGAGAGAGAGAGAGAGCATAGCTTACCGAGGCGACACCTGCACCCGCTCCCAATGCGGTGAAGTGCTGCCGCTTGGCCTCAAAGTCATGCTCCGCGCCGGGGGAGCGCTTCTGCACGACCGAGTACCAAAACTGACAGAACAACGAACCAAACGCGGCGCCGATGTGGATGGCCGGCCCCTCCGGCCCCAGCGCTAGCCCGCTGCCCACAGCAAACACAGAGCCCAAAAACTTGAGCAGCAGCACCGGCCAGCTCAGCAGCGTGGGGATGCTCACACCTGCGTAGCGCCAGAGCACCGGTGTGGAATGTGAGCGCCCGGGCACATTCCACGCTCTGCATCGCGGAAACTTTAACTGAGATGGCCAAGAGTGAAGAAATCCTGGTCTGGTGTGGGCACGCTGTTGAATGCTAGAGGCATGCGCTCTGAAGAAGCAACTAGAGAATGGATGCCGCAGGTAATTTGCGCCGTCAGCAGGACAAGCTTGTGTGTGTGTGTGTGTGTGTGTGTGTGTGTGTGGGTGGTGGTGGGGTTGAGGGGGGGGGGGTGGGGGAATGGGCAGGTGGGTGTGGGTGGGTGCGTGAGTGTATAGGTGTGTGCGGGGATGTGCGTGCGTGCGTATATGTGTGTGTGGGGGGTGAGGGTATGTATGTGTGTGTGTGTGTGTGTGTGTGTGTGTGTGTGTGTGTGTGTGTGTGTGTGTGTGTGTGCGTGTGTATGTGTATGTGCGGGGGGAAAGGGGGGTTGAGTGTGTGTGTGTGGGGGGGGGGGGGGGGGGGGGGGGGTAAGCGGGTGTGCGGGTGTGTGTGTGTGTGTGTGTGTGTGTGTGTGTGTGTGTGTGTGGTTGAAAAGTAAGGTGTTCTAATATACTGTGAGTGAAACGATGCAGGTGGTAAAGGTGAGTGGGTGGGGTGGATAAAGGATATTTTGTGGTGTGAGAAAGAGAGGCTACGTTCAGAGGCAGGATGTATGGGTATGTAATGCGAGGTTGAGGTGACTAGTCGCACCGTTGAGGAAGGCCAGGATGCCAGGGATGCCGCTGCCGCCGACGACGGGTCGCCAGAGCGTGGCAGCGCAGGGAATGACGAGGTAGAGGATGGAGATGGCGGAGTTTACGGCGTAGGCCAGCCCAAACTGACCGTCCTCTGCGAAGTGGAAGTAGCCCGCCATGCGCAGGTCCGCCAGCGTTGCGTAGCCGAGGTGGAAGCCGACGCCGATAACGCCCAGCGCCAGCCCTATGAGAACGGCGGTGAAGTAGTGGTAAAACTCGGAGAGTAGGCGAGTTCGGCGAGGGTTGCACGCACGCGCCTCCCTCGTGGCCCTACCACAGCGCCAACAAACCACAGCCCCAGTCCACAAAGTCAGCACCCCTCCCAGCTCACTCGTCACCTGCCACACCTCCTACTCACACGCCACCACCCTGAACCCTCCCAGCACCCCAACTCCCTCTGCACCCGTCGAACTGGCTGCACTTGAGCATCGAAAACATGCATACCGCAAGCTACAGGGGGTTGTTGCCCCCCCCCCCCCCCCCCCCCCCCCGCGCCACCCCACCCTTCTCCACCAGCACTGACAGCTTCCAAACCTGCGGCCCCCTTCCCACCACCCACCACCGCCCTCCCAGCAACGAAGCCGCGCAGGGTCCCGAAACAAGTGACCCACACGCCACAGGTACAGCATTTCTGCCCAGCGCAGAAGGTGTGGGGCTATACTTTCACAGCGCGCCCGTCTTGCCAGGGCGCCGTCGGAAGGCACGGACAGCGCAGGGCGAGGCGATACGAGTCGGGGCGAGGCGAGGAAAGGGGGGGGGGGGGGGGGGGGGGGGGGGGAGGAAGGGGCGCCGTACCTATCCTTGTCGTTGTAGGGCCGCACCAGGTCGAGGCTCTCGTACTTGCTGTTGTGCCGTGCCGCGGCGGACACAGACGGCTCAGTCGCCTCCGCGCAGCTACGTTGGCTCCGCTGGCTGCCTCCCGGGGCCTCATCCTCGCCGTGCCCACCGTCCAGGAAGCTTCCGGGAGCTGACCGTGCGCTCGCGGATCGTCGCGCGAGGCCCAGCGACTTGCGCGCCAGTCCAAGAGACGTACGCGCCAGCTTCGACGCTACCACGTGCGCTACGCTCTCGCCCTCGTCCTTGCTATGAGGAAACCCCTCCAAGCCCGCCATGTCGCCGCCGCGGAGCTGGCTCTGTCCCCAGTTGGTAACTGCTCGCCGCAGCACTCACGCGCCGTCACGTCTGCCGCGTCGCGCCGACCTTTTAATTTTTTTTGATACCTGTACACGTAACGTCACATCAAAAGGAATGTCGGGTCGCGTGGGTCCAAGACCTCATCAGCAGCTGAACGGACTTCCGCGGACCAGATGAATTTAACTTGAGATTCCCAGATATTTGATTTTTGACTATTGGTTTTTCTTGGTGGTCTCCGCTGCTTTTTTTGTAAGAATATTTGCATTTCCATTTTTATTCTACCCGGGGCGGGGAGTACCCGGGTACCGTCATGCGGCGTAATACCCTCTCATCTTCCGCGGATGGTGGCAAAGTTCATGTAAGAACCGGCCTTATACTGTGTACGGGTAAGAGACAAGCAGGGAGGGAAACCCTAACTACCCGGCGTATAGTACCGGTAGTTATTTATTTTATTTCATCATTTTTGGGAGGACTGGCAGGTACAGGTACAGGTACCGGTAGTACAGGTATTATTTCGCAGTACAGGTATTAAGTAACAGCAATTTACAAAGCAGGGGGAGGCTCTGAATGCGGCAGAGATGAACTTAGATGAACTTTCCCACCATCATCGGAAGATGCGATGCTCTGAATGCGGCAGGGATATGCCTGAATCTATAGAACATATTTTGCTTAAATGCCCACGTTGGGAGTGCCACCGTCGTAATTTTGGGACGCTAGCCCCATAGTTAGATGGTTTTGTACGTCATTTCGCTACCTCCCCCGAAGATATAGATGTCCCCCCTTCCCTTCATGGCGCCATTCATTTTACAGGAAATGGGAGGTGTTTCCAATTATGGCGCCAAGCCCTCATGTTGTTTTCTTTGTAGTTCATGTATCGCACTCCCGAAATGTTTTGCTCCGTGAGATGGGCCTCGTAACTCCTCGCATGACTCGAATGGCCCGACGCCCGGACGGGTAGGGCAGACCTTTCTTGGTCAGTGCCGGGAATGCATTCATGTTTGTTTTCATGTCATTGGAAGGTTTCAGTTGGTGAAACTCCAACATTGGCCTCGTGTGGGGTTAGCGCAATACGGCACGGTTCTCGTACAATGGTACGTAATGCACTCACACGAGCGTCGCCTACCCGGGAGCATGATCGATGATGAGTTTGAGTTTTGTTTCGAACTTCTGCTCTCAGTCATGCTTGCAAAACGCCGCATGTAGAGGGTGCCGGTGCGGGTTACCTGCCAGTCCCATATCCCGGGGGCGCAAAAAAAAGGGGGGGAGGCTATGTTTACCAAAAATGTTGATCTCTTATATTTTTTGCTTGCAAAAAGGGGCCATGGGCCCGGTACGTACGCAAATTGAGGGAATCGAGAGGGAGGGTTGCGTGAGCTGTGCTCGCGCAAAGGCACAAGGTGGACGACCTTTGTGTGTCGGCGCGTCACATATGGGTAATGCATGTGTGTGTTTTACCAATGTGACAACCGTAATCTAGCGGTTAGAATTTATAACGTCGTGGCAACGCCCGACTTTTCTCGCCCCTAGTGTAATTTCAACCTATATAATTTCAGTGTAACCATTTAAAAAGCGGGAGGAGGCTCTGTTTGCCATGTTGTCGCCATTGTAATTTCAACCTCTATAATTTCAATATAACTATTTACAAAGCAAGTGGAGGCTCCGTTTGCCATGTTGTCGCCATTGGGCGGGTTGATCGTCGGCTGGCCACCCCAAGGTGTTAGCTAGCCGAAAAAGAACCACTTTGATCGTCATGCAAGGACGGTCATGTAGTGGATGTAGTGAAGGACGACGCTTGACTCCGTTGACCAACAGTGTGACGAGTACAGTCATGCAACAGTATATTGCATGACATTGTACAAGTACTCGTTACTAATTCCAATTCGTGCTTTTCCATCGGACGGACGTACAAACGTGGGTACGTCGCTACCGCAATATTCATAAGGGTACTTATGCATATTGTACGACCAATACCTCCCGGTACGTACATGTACGCATAGTTAATCTAACTAGCCAGATGACGCGCCTAAGCGAGTTCTCCGATGGAGAAGGAGCCGCGTCGTGAATCTCAATGCTAGACGGGCCGCGTCTCTAGACAGTTGACGACGGTTAGACAGCCCTAACGCACGACACGTAAGCAAAGCAAGTAGGCGTAAGCTATCTGGGCAGAAAGCTATTTAAGCCCAGTGCAGTAGAGGGAGATGACATGACCATTTAACAATTCCTTTGTTCACTTAAAATGTATACTGCTAAAGTAAAAGCAGTAAAACATCCTCGCGACACCATCTCTCGACAACATCATTTTGCCATCTTGCAACGACAGAACTAGACAGATTAGAACTGATTTGTGCTAGCGTTTAGCTTGAGGAGGCTAACCGCACGTTTTCGACGCACGTTTTCGCTACCATTTGATTCGCTCGACGTTGCTGATTGACTCGAGATGGCTTATGTTGGACATGGACGTTACGTGGTGGTCGTAATTCACGTTGGAGGGACTAAACTGTCGAACGTTAAGCTTGTGTTACAACGCGAGCCTCGTACCGGTAAAACTTGGTTCCCAGCTGGCTCAGTCATAGCTAACGAAGAGCCTTTTGATGTTGCCGTTCGCGAGTTACACGAGGAAACCGGACTTACTTTGACTCAAGATGATTTGACACTGTTGAGTGACGCACTTGTTCGAGTTGCGTTATCTGAAGGACAACAGCTTGTTTACGTGTACGCGGCTTCGGTTCCCGTTCCGTTCGTTATTAGCCACTTGCGTACTCCTGCTCAGCTCGAGCAGGCTGTTACATCTCAGTCGACGATTAATCCGGATGGTACTTACGTCGTTCCGGAAACGCTTGATATTGGTGGTCTGAATCTTACGCCCGCCAAGACGGGGTTACTTCATGCTGTGAAACATAAGAGCGAGTTACTTCACTTCGGTTACGTGACTCAATGGGAGACTTTTCGTCGTGAAGTCTATACGTCTCAGGCACTCTTCCATGACGACACGACTATTCCGAGGCAGTTCTTTATGTACCCCCGGTTTTCGTCGGTCGATTCTGGTCCTATCTAGCTACTAATCCGTGTCTATATCAGCTCTGTGGTGAAACCCCGACTAGTTTACGTGTGAGAATGCCTATGCCTACGCGGAACTTGGCTGGATTACCTGTGACCCTTACGGAGACTCAACGCAAGGCTGCGATTAACTCCCCGTTTCAGTCTGGTGGCAATGCCCGTGAATTGGAGGATTGGCTCGAGGCGCAACCTCAGCGTTTTCTCTTACTAGCATCGGACGGACGTACAAACGAGGGTACGTCGCTACTGCAATATTCATAAGGGTACTTATGCATATTGTACGACCAATACCTCCCGGTACGTACATGTACGCACAGTTAATCTAACTAGCCAGATGACGCGCCTAAGCGAGTTCTCCGATGGAGAAGGAGCCGCGTCGTGAATCTCAATGCTAGACGGGCCGCGTCTCTAGACAGTTGACGACGGTTAGACAGCCCTAACGCATGACACGTAAGCAAAGGAAGTAGGCGTAAGCTATCTGGGCAGAAAGCTATTTAAGCCCAGTGCAATAGAGGGAGGTGACATGACCATTTAACAATTCCTTTGTTCACTTACAATATATACTGCTAAAGTAAAAGCAGTAAAACATCCTCTCGACACCATCTCTCGACAACATCATTTTGCCATCTTGCAACGACAGAACTAGACAGATTAGAACTGATTTGTGCTAGCGTTTAGCTTGAGGAGGCTAACCGCCACAACAACATAAGCATTTAATCTTTTGTAACGTAACTCAGACGATGCATGCGGATGTCACTCCTCTTTTATGTAGGGAGTGCTAGGCATTGGAGATGGAAGTACAATGGTTACACGGGTAGTCGAGCCGGCCCCCTAGCGGCCCCCCACTCCCCCGGCAGCGGGGACAAAGGAAGTGAAAAGAGAGAGATGGCCGCCGGCAAAGGCACCGGCAGGGCCGGTCGGCCGCCACTATCGGGGAAATAGAGAACCGCGATTAGTACCAAACTATAAGTACTGAAATAAGGACTAGCTACCTTGTATATAAGCACAAGGTAATGCAATGCTAGTGCTAACACTCCCCCTCGAGGTAGCGTAGGTCTTGTCGTCGCCCTTGCTTGTCTTCGAGGAAGGAATCATCATGGTTGCACGCATTGTTCCGGTAGCGGTATCTCAAGCCGGGTAGGTGACGCTACAAGTGCTCACAGGAACGGGATGCTATCGGCGAGTTGCCGACAAGAAACTGGTCCAAATGTACTGCGTAATGTACTAGTCTGGCATGTAGCGCGGAAACCCGTCCACGGGCGAATTAGCTATCGCATGAGAGCGACCGACGAGGAAGGTGAAAAGCCAACATAGTTGCAGACAACGTGTAGGCACTCGAAAGTAATAGTCATGCGCTATCGTGTCGACTCCCCCCACTTTGGCCGTGGGCAAGGTTAGAACCTCGCTAAGTCATATGAGCGTTGCGCCATCGCCTCGGGAAAATACAAAACATTAGTATTTAAAGTACGCCCGGGCCGAATTTTTGCGAATCAATTTGAATTTCATTTAATGCAAGATCCGGTCGATAGCATCGGTGAGCTGTGAGCAGGGTGGTGTAGACAACCAACCTTGGGCAGCTATATGAGCCCTTGGGTGGCTAGTGCCGGTAGTGCTAGTTTAAGCGAGTATCTAGGTTGCACGCTCTTCTCCTTGGTTGGCGGAGGCGGTAGTGCTAGCGTTGGGCGGCCACGGGGGACCTTGGGCGGCTAGCGTAGGTATTGACTTACTACCGAATATCCAAGTAGCACGCTCTTCTCCAACTTGGGGCTGCCGTATTTCGGAGGTCTGACTATCCCATGTAACGTTGTAGAGGGCCCATAACATGTTGGAGATGGAAGTACAATGGTTACAAAGGTAGTCGAGCGTGCTTCGCTAGGGGGCCTGCACTAGGGACAAAGGAAGAAGAAAGAGAGAGATGTCGGCCAACAAAGGCACCGGCAGGGCATGCCGACCGCCACTAGCAAGGAAATAGAGTACCGCTATTAGTAAAGCACTAAGTACTATGATAAGGACTAGCTACCTTGTAATGCAATGCTAATGCCAACACGAGGTGTTGCTGAAACCTTATGGGGGGCGCTCCCGCAGCGCCGATAATGCCTCGTGAAGCCATCCGGTGAGTGTGTTAGCTGTCCACTTATCGTGGTTTTCCGACACGTCGATCTCCCAACGCGTTGTTGGGTATTTCCGCCCGAGAGAGTGCGTGGTTTAGAATCGACGAACACTAACATGTGAATCACCTCAATGTGAACCGTGGACGGGAGTTGACATAGTAGTTCACGCTCTAATGACACTCCGCATTGTCCTTTCCTTGTACGATGGTACAAGCGAATGCCATCTTCCTCGGAGGCCACGAGGTCCTCGGTTGAGCAATATATGCTTGAGCCCCCGCGATTAAAAAATAAGTACAATATTGCTATAGTAGTACATGCCCGTAGGAGTCGTACTTGGTCTCGTGTTGGCGTTGCTCGGAGCGCCGCACGCGTAGTAGAATCCGTGAGTTGAAGGCGTAGGG
>JAPMLY010000267.1:0-19643 GCA_026401115.1 Tetraselmis chui | reverse complement strand
CCATTTACCCTAGGGCACGTTTTGCCAAAGATGTCAGTTTGCTTACAATTTGGCCAAAAGACGCCCACAGACAGGGTCTGGGGGTCAATTAGCGCAGGATTATAGGGATGGGTGGGTGGGTTCGCGCGAAGCCTAGATTGGCTGAGCGCGAAAGCAGAGAGTGCCTAGGCTCGTGGCTAGCTACGGCTTATAAGGCACGGGCTAGCTAGAGCTGACCGTTGGGGAAGTCGTTGGTCGTTGGCTGCGTCTAACTGCTCGGGCAAGGTGGTTGCCCTGCAGGTGAGACGCGCCGTTAATTAACGGTAACAGTAACCGCTAGAGTTACTGTCCCGTACACATGATATTGGATATGCAAACCTCTAGATTCAAATCAATCTGACCATTTACCCTAGGGCACGTTTTGCCAGTAACCTAAAGCCAAAGGCTTGCACAGCCAGAATTAGTGTTGCGGGGGGGACGGAGTGAGCCAGCCGAAGAACCGCCAAGCAGCAGGTGATGGGGTCATGGTTGGGTCAATATATTTGCCTTCCGTCACATAGCTGTTCTTGGCCCAGCCACCCATAAATTTGATTACGGGGAGGGGCGCGCCGATGCAGCTGGCAGCGGACGCCGCGCCCTTCCGTAGGCTGTGCGACGTCCATTGAAAGCCGGCGGGCGCGGACGAGCGGACCGTGAGGAGGGCGAGGGAGAGCCAGGTGGAGACGGTGGACGAGGCACCCCAATCAGCGGAGGGTTCTGTAGGTGAGAAGCTCCAGAACGCGAGCGGGGGTGGTTTGCTGTATAATTTTTTGCAGAAGGCCGCGCGCTGTTCCGTGTAGTAGTCTAGCAGGTCTGCCAGGACGGGGTTGGCGGAGATAGGGATAGCGATAACCTGTTTTTCGCAGGCGTCGCGGCGCTGGTCGCCTTTAGATTTTCGAACGAAGAGGCAGATTTGCTGCGAAGGTCTGTCAACAATTAGGTCGCCCGTTTGACAACGGGCGCCAGTTTCGGCCCGGCAGAAAAAGGTGTAATTGACGCACACCGCGAGGCAAGCTCGAAAACGTTGCAGTTGGGAGAACGCTGCAGGTGTCCACGGGAGGGTGAGGTGTAGCGTGTCGGCGGTTTGTAGGATGGTGAGGGCGACGGGCGCGGGTAGCGGAAGGCGCGTGGTGGAGGGGATGAGGCGGTGTTGCAGGATTTCGAGGCCACGCCGGGCGTCCGCCAGGAGGTCGCCCACAGCAATAGGCTGGCGTTGGTGGTCTCGAAAGAACTTGTTTACGGCAGAGAAGTAGGGCTGCAGGGAGCTAGCGGCGACCGTGCCGAGAAGGGCTAGCCACGCGGTGTAGCGGACCATGGTAGCGGGAGTGGCCTGTAGGGGGGCGATATTTTCCTCTGTGCAAAAAATAAAAAATTGCCGCAGCGCGCTGCCGTAGCTGGAGTACGTCGAGGGCGCTAGGGAACTCCTGAGTAGAGCGACCGCCGTAGCCCCTAGCTTGTCAGATCCTAGGAGGTCTTGAAAAGTTTCAGCAAGAGAGGCGGACCAGGGCGCATGTGCTGCCTCGAGGCGTAGGCCGTAGCGGGGCTGTTCTGTACGCAGAGCCGGTCCGAGCTGTACAGGGGCGTTTAACTGTACCGGGCGCAGCGCCCGCCCAATCGCGCCGCGTCGGGTGTAGAGCCACGCAGGGGTTAGAGCCGAAAGGCCACGATGCTCCACGCGGGAGGTCCGACCCCCTCGGGCTTGCCTCGCCTGCCGGGAAAGAATAAGTCGCGCGCTGCCGGGAAGTGCAGTGTTTCGGTGGCCAATCGTGCGAACGCTTGGTACCACGGTTTGTTGGGCCAAAAGGGGGCGACGACCGTGGCTGAGGCTCGGGCTTGGGCGAGCTTGGCGGCGAGGGCGGGGAGGGCAGACCAGGGTGGGTTGCAGTAGTTGTTTTCTCTGCGCCACGCGTTGTCGGGCAGGCGTAGGGAGTCGACGTCCTCGCACAGTGGGTCGCGCCAGCGGGCGTTGAAGCGGGGAAGTTGCGCGTTGAGCATAGACGCGAAACGGTCGATAGTGTGCGGTCCCCACCGGCGTTGCAGGTGGGAGAAAACACGGGGGTTGAGCTGCCAGTCCTCGTAGTCCAGCTCGCGGCTGAGCTTGTCGGCCCATATATTCGCCGCCGAGCGGATGTAGCGCGGCCGGATGTTGATGTCGTTGCTGTCGAGGAGGTACCATAGGCGACGGAGTTCGGCCATCATGGCGGGAGAGCGCGAGGTGAGCTTGGTGAGGGCGGCGACCACCGCTGTGTTGTCCTCGTGTAGGAGGACCTGCCGGCCTCGGAGTTGGGGTAGAAATGATTCCACCGCGTGTCGCACCGCTCGAAGTTCCTTCCACGTGATGTGTTGTTGGCGGTCGGTAGCGTCCCAAAAGCCCCGGGCTTGATAGTTGGAGTCCTCGTTTAGCACGGCGCCCCAACCGTAAGCACTTGAGTCGGCGTGGAGGTAGGCGGTCTCGATAGGCTTGTAGATGGACCGGCCGTTGTGCTGAGTGGGGACCGTGCGCCACCACTCGAGGTCTCGGCGTAATTGGTGGGTGAGTCGGACGCGTCCGCCCCACCCAACCCGTGTGGCTAACACGTCGTGGAGTTCGCGCAAAAAGAAGCGCGCGGGTGCGATTGCGAGGTAGAGGAACTGCGCTTTCCCGGCGAACGCCGCAAGGTGGCGTGTAGGCAGCCACCGGGCGTTGGAAGCGGCCCGTCCGAGTAGGGAAGAGGCTTGTTGCGCGAGCTGGTGGAGCTTTGCGGGAGGGGCGCGAAACATGCCGTGTTGGAGGTCGACCGTTAATCCCAAGTGGTCGCCGACCTGAGTCGGAGTCCAAACGCCTTTCTTGGGGTTGCGTTCGAGGCCGAGGGTGTCGAGGAGGGCTTGGACGCGCTGTCGTAGTAGGAGAGCGTCCGCGTAGGAGTCGGCGAGGAAAAGGAAGTCGTCCATGTAGGGGAGTAGCCGAATCCCCCGCCATCGCGCATTTCGGAGGAAGCGCTTTGTAGGGCGGTGACTGTGGGGGGGGGGTAGTCGCTGTCATAGGTTGCGGAGGGCGTCGTAGGTGGTTCGTGAACACCTGAGTTAGTTTGCAAAAGTAGTAAGCCGAACCCGACCAGCCCATGGGAAGGCAGGCTAGGCGCCATAGTGTGCCGCGGTAGTTGACCGTGAAGAAGTCGCGGTCTTCCTCCCGGATGCCAAGGGTGTAGTACCCGTCGGCAAGGTCGAGGGAGACGAAGTAGTCGCCCGGACGCGAGAGGTGACGTAGATGTTTGAGCGTCTCGCCTGTCATGGTGAAGGTCGAGCAATAACGGTTGAGTTCTCGAAGGTCGATAATTAAACGCCATTGGTTGCACCCGGGTTTTGGAACTAGAAACATCCGGGAAACGTAGCGAGGGTTGTCCGCTCGTTCCCAAGCACCGCAAGCCTCGAAGCGGGGAAGCTCCGAGTTTAGAAACTCGAGTTGGGCCGGCGTCGCGTCGAGCATAGAGACGCCGTGGTTGAAAGGCTTGGGGCGTAGGCCGTGCTTGAATTTTACCCGGACGCCATGGCGGATCCAGTTTAGGACTTGGCCGCTCGCGCCGATGCGCTCCCACTCCCGCCATCTTCGACGCACGCGGTGGCGCATGTAAGAAGATGTCGGGGAGCAGGAATCGGCGCGGCGGGCCACACCGTCATTTCTTGGGCGCGGGTTTAGCCGGGTCGGTCGGCTTGGGAGGCGCGATGGCGCGGGCTGCCGCTGCTGCTGCTCCTGCGGCCTTGCGTTTGTCGGCGGCGGCCTTGCGGGCTCGTGCGTCGGGACCGGGGGGCCTGTCCGGGGTGACTTTGGCGAAGGCAGCACCGGCGGCGGCCTTGCTGGCGGCGTGTAGGCTGACTTCCAGCGTGCGGTCGACGAACGCTTGTCGAAGCGCATCCAATGTGCCGGAGACCGCGGTAGGGCGCGGCCGGCAAAAGCGCTCGTGGGCCAATTCGGCAAAGACGCGGTCCGCATCCGTGCTCGTTTGTCCGCCCTTGGTGAGGCGGAGGAAGCCCAATCTAGTACGGGCGGCCTCCTCCGTCGCCATGTGGGTGCGATGACCCGCTCGGATGAGGGTAATCGCTGCCGTCTACTCTGTCGATAAAGGTGGGCCCTGTGACAGCGTGTCCAGTGCCTCGCCAATTGCCGCGTTGGCGCAGCTGTCGAAGAAGGCATAGCACCCGATGTGTAGGTACTCGTCGTAGGCGGCTTGGGTGCGCTTGTCGCTTAGAGTGCGGGCGGTGTCGTCCGTGAGGGTCCACAGACGTGGCTCTTCGATGTCACGAGGGGGACGTTCGAGGCCGGCCGGGATGACTTCGCCGTAGTAGGTGAAGTCGACGAAATCGGTCGCGGAGGGATCGGGTTCGTCGTCGAGCAGGTCGATAGGTGGCTCGGGGGCCGCCTTACCACCCTCCGTCGCTGTCGCGTCGGTGGGAATGGACTGCTGTTGATTAGTAGCAGCAGGTGTGGCTGTCGTCTCTCGGAGTTGGGCGAGTAAGGCAGCGTTGGCCGCCAAAAACTGTTCCGTTATCCGTTGTTCTGATGCCAAAACTGCCGTACGAATCTGTTCGGCTGTGCGTTGTTCGAGTGAGGTAGCGTGAGGGTCGGCCGCTGCGGCGGATGTAGATTGCTCAGGCTGCATATTGGGAAACGTTGTAGCTGAACGAGGGGAAGTGTCGCGTGACGCTCGAGTGCGCATGGGACGAAAAGTAAGATTGACACCCTACTCGACTACGAGAGTCGAGACTGCATTCGCGCGAAGCCTAGATTGGCTGAGCGCGAAAGCAGAGAGTGCCTAGGCTCGTGGCTAGCTACGGCTTATAAGGCACGGGCTAGCTAGAGCTGACCGTTGGGGAAGTCGTTGGTCGTTGGCTGCGTCTAACTGCTCGGGCAAGGTGGTTGCCCTGCAGGTGAGACGCGCCGTTAATTAACGGTAACAGTAACCGCTAGAGTTACTGTCCCGTACACATGATATTGGATATGCAAACCTCTATATTCAAATCAATCTGACCAAAAACGTATTGCAAAGAAATGAAAAGAAAAGACGAGAGGCACGAAGCCTGGGCCCTCGGAGCAGAGAGGCTGACACAAGCAGCGGCACTGACCTCCTGCAAGGCATCACGAATATATATGCGATTTTTCTATTCCATTTCGTGCGCAACTATCACTTGCTACCCACCATGGTACGGGTAATCGACAGGTATCATCAATAATGAGCCTTATATAGTATTCCTTATCATGTGTCGGTTATTATGCTTGGGGAGCGTAATTGCGTCGCGCGCGAGCTCGGGTGAGACATTATACGTGTCTTTCGCTACCTGGCCAGATCGTAGTTAGGCGAGTGCGGCGCTACCTTCGGGAGATCATATGATTTAGGGAAGCAAGTACTTAATATGTGTTTAGTTAGGCGTAGGCGAATACGAAGTGGCCAAGCGAATCGGACCATGGCGCTGCGCTCCGTTGCGGCGGCAATATTTTCTCTGATTTAATGGCTATCGCTTCATCCGGCGAGTGATGCCCTCACGGCCGGCTTGGATTGGGCGGGAAATGACGTTGCCGTCGCCTCTCTTGCATGTGAAAGTCGTTCTTAAACTGATCGTGATTTCGCTGCCGTCCACGGCTGCCTTGCGAAGGGCATGCATTCCGTCCCCGGGATGTTGCGACATGCGTCGGAAGACGAAGAAAAGAAGGCGTGCCGCAAGATGACCATCAACTATAACCCGGATAAGGTGCGCATGAGGCAGAGTTTGTCTCGGTTTTGAGCAATCCAGTGGTGAGCATTCGAGCTAGCGCACTCTAGGAGAAAATGTCATTAATATGAATTAATAGCACTCGGTTGCTATTGCGGAATTAGCCCATGGCGTACGCGTCCCACACGCACGGGAGTCTTTACTACAACCACGCGATGCCGCTAGCCATGTTTACATATCCCTCCGTAGGACTACTAATGGACACATATGTACGCTAGACTCCGGGGGAGTCTTGGCCTTCCACCTATAGGTGTTCGCTAAAGGTGTTCGCCGCTCAGTCGCGATGCGATGCGATGGGTTCATATACACAATATGTTCCTATCGGGTACCGACTTTTGGCGGTACTTGGATAAGGCGTACAGCTCCGTTCCGGGAAGCGGCGGTTCTATCCCCCTTCATGCCATTCCGTGTATACATGGATTAACAGGTTATGGGCCCTCCGCGTTTACGCGGGGTTTACTAGGGCACCGGCCGGAGTTTGTCCATTAAGGGGGAGTGTTTACATATCCCTCCGTAGGACTACTAATGGACACATATGTACGCTAGACTCCGGGGGTGTCTTGGCCCTCCACCTATAGGTGTTCGCTATAGGTGTTCGCCGCTCAGTCGCGATGCGATGCGATGGGTTCATGTACACAATATGTTCCTATCGTGTACCGACTTTTGGCGGTACTTGGATAAGGCGTACAGCTCCGTTCCGGGAAGCGGCGGTTCTATCCCCCTTCATGCCATTCCGTGTATACATGGATTAACAAGCCCGCTACCCGATTTCAAGAAGAGGTATGGGGTAGATTCTAGACGTCGTATCCTTAATGTATGTACCAGCACACGAAGTAATAATTTATTCCCATGCCTCGTATGTTGGAAACGCATTGCCACAATATGGCATGGGGATTCTTTCGGGGGGCGTACCATGGTTGCACGTTATGATTCAACTTCGCACGCGTGTATTTCCTACCGCCCGTCGTCTTGCACGCATTTATGCCATGCCTGAACGTTTTCTCCCTCATTGTCATGAATGCGGGGGGGGGGGGGGGGGGGGATACCGGAATCTATAGAGCAAATAATGCTTGAATTCCCACGTTGTGAGTGCCACCGTCGTAATTTTGGAACACCGGCATTATAACTTGAAGATTTTGTGCGTCACTTTCCCCCTCCCCTTCATGGCGCCCTTCATTTTACATGGAATGGGAGGTTTACTTAATTATGGCGCCATGCACTCCCTCACATTGCTTTCTTTGCAATTAATATATCGCAGTCTCGAAATGTTTTGCTCTTTGAGATAGATCTCACTCCTTCTCGCGTTACTCGAATGGGCCGACGCCCGGACGGGTGGGGCAAACCTTTCATGGTTAGTTCCATGACTGCATTAACTTTCGGGGGTGTTATTCGAGGTTTTTAGCTTCGAGATTCGAGATCAAGTGAAATACCAACACTTGATATCAAAGTGGGGTTAGCACTAATAAGCACAATATGGTACGGCTCCCGAGCAATAGTACGTTGTGCACTTAAAAGAGCGTCGCCTAGCCGGGATCTTGATGCATGACGAGTTTAAGGTTTCTTTTAACCTTCCACTCTTGGATGTGCTTGCAAAACGCCGCCTTTTTGAGGGTGCGGGTGAGGGTTTACCTACCAATCCCACATCACGGGGGCGCAAAAATTCGCGTATTGTATTTTCCGATCTTTTCTTACACAATTGGTGAAAATACAGGGACAAAGTAAATGAAATGCCATATCATGTACCCTGAATGAAGAGCCAGCATCACATCATTCATTAAAAAATGAACTACGGATACAAGAAAAACAGCAAAACACACCAATTTATCGAGTAAAACAAGAAATATAGAAAAGCCCGGCGCCCGCCGGCGGCGCAGCGGCGGCGGCCCCGGAGAGGGGTGCGCTCGCATGCCCGTCGGCACCTACCTCTACCTCCACGCGGTGGGCGCTGGTAACCCCATAGCCGTGCCAGGCCTGGCACAGTAGGGGGCTGAACGAGGTACCGACAGTTGTGATCCGCGGGATCAGCAGCTGTCGGGAAGCCCGGTACGGAGGGTTTTGGAAAAAACATAATATCCGTACGCCGGCACATGGATCTCCCGCTCGGCCAATCCGATATGTCTTTTCCGCGACTAAGTACTCGCAGATACTCTCCCGACGATGGGGCGGGGGCGGCGTTGCCGAAATATTTTTTGGCAAAGAAGGGTACGGGCGGATCGGCGGAGGGACGAGGGTGTTGGAGCTGGCGGCGGACAGCTGGGAAGCATCGCTAGGGCACGGCGCTCGCTAGCACTCGCCAGCCCTGCGAGAGCTTTAAGTCTCCCCTGGGGGCGAGGCCTGATGCTACGCATGACGGAGGTGGGTCGTAGCCGGAGGAGCGGCACGGTCTGGCGGCGGCGGTCCCTAGGATCGCCCGCCGCCGGAAAAGCCCGGTACGGGGGGGTTTTGGAAAATTTCCCGTACCCACCATCTTTTGAGGACCGGCGACTCGATCCATGTGTTCTTCCAACCCCTTCCCTAGTCGGTACCCGGTTATCGATAGGCTGCCTCAGGCAGTGTGCCTTGGGTTATCGTACCGGCACACTGCTCATAAAGGCGGCCCCCTAACAACGTAAACCACCGGGGGAGGGTAAGGACGGCCACAACGCGATCAGAGAGGTGTTGGAAACATACGGAACAAGGACAGGGGACAGGAGAAAATCTGGTTCGGGGGCAGGAGAGCCAGCCGGACACCGTCCGCAACCTAGTTATTTTCTCTTCTCAGCCCCCTAAGGAGGAGAGATTACTCGGCTAGGTGGCGCGCTGCGTCGGGAGGAGCAGCTAGTACCTCGGGCGGGGTTGAGCACGGATCGAGACGGGACCGACGACGACTTGAGCGAGGGGGCTTTTCACCTGCCTTCCCCCCCAAGCTCCGGCACGACCGGAGTCGCATAGGAGCCGAGGTCAAGCAGGTTCGACTCGACCAACTCAAGCTGAATAGCCTTGCTGATCAGCGACCCCGCATCGGCTGGAGCAGGCCGCGTATCGTGGAGACTAGCGACACTTTTTAATTTCATATTGTATCCAAAAAAAGTACGTATAGATCAAAAAATAATAAATACATGGTTGCCTTTATGTTTTGGACGGTATCGTCACTGCCAATGGAGAGGTTGGGATTAGTGGTTTACGGTCCGGTCCACTCCAGCATATAAGTCCACAAATAACCGGCGTTGAACGGGGGGGGCCAGAGACAACAGCCGGTTTATACTGGTATTGTTGTAAACAATTTCATTTCATAGAAAAGCCCACAAGCCCGCGCGGCATGCGGGACGGCAAACAATTGCATTAGCGATGCCCTCATGCATAATATCATCTCGAACATAAGAACCTAGGTGCCATGAAGAGCCAATGATAGACGTTGCATGACTTCACGACGCACATCACCAAGGCACCGACGATAAAAAGGAACAAACGTAGAGCGGCGGTCAAACGCCTTCATGCGACCGTAATTGTCGAAATACAAAGTACGGGAAGGCGCGGCACCCGTGCCAAGAAGCCGGCGATCAACCAGCATGATAGCTAAGCGATTAACCAGTTCCACCGCCATATATAGGACCCAACCGCCCCCCATCTACGAAGGCAAAGGGGTACTGCTAATGCATTTTTTGTGTGGCGAGTACAATCACGTAACAGTACATTACATGACTTTGTACATGTACTCGTTACTATCTAATTCGTGCTTTTCCATCAAAAGGAGGCACTACGTGGTTACGTCGCTACTTCGATTTAGCGAAAGTAATGATGCGTAATGTACTGCCAATACCTCCCGGTACGTGCAAGTACGCACAATTAATCTAACTAGCTAGGTGACGCGCAATTTTGATTTCCCGAGACAAACAAGCCGCGTCGCTAGTGTGTTCATACGGCTATGTGACGAGTAAAGTCATGCAACAATACATTGCATGACATTGTACAAGTACTCGTTACTAATATTGTCCGTACTTTTCCATCGGAAGGACGTACAACGTGGGTACGTCGTTATTGCAATTTAGCAAAAGGGTACTTATGCGTATTGCAGTGCCAGTACCTCTAGGTACGTACATGTACGCGCAATTAATCAAACTAGACAGACGACGCGATGGTATGATTTCCCGAGGCAGACAAGCCGCGTCGCTAGTCTGTTCAAATCGTTACGAGAACCCTAGCACATGGCAAGAGGACCAAGCGAGAGCATGCGCTACCTAGCTAGGTTGGAGCTATTTAAGCCTAGTGTAGTAGAGGGAGGTGCCATAACATTTCAATCAATCTTTTGCTCAATTACATTCTACTCCTAATCACTAAACATTCAAACATCTTTCCATCTCTCTCCATCTGCACTTCTACTTAAAGTAGCAGCAACAAGCAAGAACAAACTTGTGTCTACATTTAGCTTTCCGAAGGCTGCCTCTCACATTAAGCCCGGAGCGTTTTTAATCTACGCACGTTGTCGTTGCTGTTTGACTCGTACGACGTGATTGATTGATTCGACATGGCTTTTGTTGGACATGGTAACTACGTTGTGGTCGGCGCCCGCCGGCGGCGCAACGGCGGCGGCCCAGGAGGGGGGTGCGCTCGCAGGCCCGTTGGCACCTACCTCTACCTCCACGCGGTGGGCGCTGGTAACCCCATAGCCGTGCCAGGCCTAGCACAGTAGGGGGCTGAACGAGGTACCGACAGCTGCGATCCGCGGGATCAGCAGCTGTCGGGAAGCCCGGTACGGAGGGTTTTGGAAAAACATAATATCCGTACTCCGGCACATGGATCTCCCGCTCGGCCAATCCGATATGTCTTTTCCGCGACTAAGTACTCGCAGATAAACTCCCGACGATGGGGCGGGGGCGGCGTCTGCGAAATATTTTTTGGCGAAGAGGGGTACGGACGGATCAGCGGAGGGACGAGGGTGTTGGAGCTGGCGGCGGACAGCTAGGAAGCAGCGCTAGGGACGGCGCTCGCTAGCAGCCGCCAGCCCTGCGATAGCCTTAGGTCTCCCCTGGGGGCGAGGCATGTTGTTGCGCAGGACGGAGGATGGTCGCAGCCGGAGGAGCGACACCGTCTGGCGGCGGCGGTCCCTAGGATCGCCCGCCGCCGGAAAAGCCCGGTACGGGGGGGTTTTGGAAAATTTCCCGTACCCACCATCTTTTGAGGACCGGCGACTCGATCCATGTGCTCTTCCAACCCCTCCCCTAGTCGGTACCCGGTTATCGATAGGCTGCCTCAGGCAGTGTGCCTAGGGTTATCGTACCGGCACACTGCTCGTAAAGGCGGCCCCCTAACAACGTAAACTACCGGGGGAGGGCACGGACGGCCACAGCGCGATCAGAGAGGTGTTGGAAACAGACGGGAAAAGGACAGAGGACAGGAGAAAATCTGGCTCGGGGGCAGGAGAGCCAGCCGGACACCGTCTGCAGCTGTCACAGTTGAGGGGGGAATAAGGAATGCTTACACTCGGTGAGTGACACTGCATGTCATCTCACCCTCAGCAAGTGCCTAGCACTTGCCTATCACAGGACACGCACTCACCTTGTGGTGAGCACACGCCAACATATATTCTGAGCCTTTAGATGATATCTAACGCTCAGCAACTTGCCACCATCAGCAACCTAATCCTCTCTATTGTTGATTGGCTTATCATCTCATAGTGCTGAGTCACAGCCGTACTATCACGATGCTACTTGACCAACATTGCTGTGTAGCAACTTGATTATCACACAAAACCATGTCTCGCAACACTCCCCCTTGCTACGCAGGCAATCCCATGATGGCATTGCACAACTTGCTATGCCTTGCACTCACTAATGGCTTGGTAAGCACATCAGCAAGCATGTTCTCCGTCGCACAATATTGCACCTCGATGTCTCCGCTCTCCACCTTCTCCCGACAGAAGTGGTACCTCACGTCCATGTGCTTGCTGCGTCCGGTCGTCATGCTATTCTTGCTGAGTGCAATACAACTCTGATTGTCCTCGTGAATTGTGATGGGAGACCCGGAGTCTTGGTGAAACTCGTGGAGTAGTTGCTTCAAAAACATCGCCTCCTGAGTGGCCGCAGTCAGCGCCATATACTCTGCCTCCGCTGTCGACAACGCCACAGTTTGTTGCCGCTGGCTTTTCCAACTCACCGCTGCACCGTTGAGCATGAACACATACCCCGTGCGAGAGCGCCGCTCGCCAATATCACTCGCGTAGTCAGAATCTGACCATCCTACCAGCTTTGATGAGGGTGCGCCACCGTACATCAACACCGACTCTGCGGTCCCCTTGAGGTAGCGAAGCACCCTCTTGGCTTGCTCCCAATGTGACTGAGAGGGGTCGGACATGTACCTACTAAGGTGGCTAACAGCCATGGTGATGTCGGGCCGTGTGCTTACGGAAGCATACAACAAGCTGCCGATCAAGCTTTGGTACGGCACTAGACCGGGAGGCAACCTTGATGTCGACGTCTCCACACAATTGCTCAAAGCATCGACCGCCATAGGTGAGCCCACTGGCTTGCAGCCCATCATGTTGAAGCGCTCCAACATATCTAAGACGTATTGCTGTTGTCCAATCCTGATGGTGCGGCTGCCACGATCACGCTCGACTGTCATGCCAAGCAACCAAGACACTGGACCGAGGTCTTGCACGTTGAACCTTTCGCCGAAAGCCGACTTGAACCCAACGATGAAGCTACCCGCTGGTCCGACGATGATGCTGTCGTCCACGTACAACGCCAAGACATAAAGCTCACCCTCCTTGATGAAGACGTAAATGCCGGGATCCACCTTGGATTGGGTAAAGCCATACTCCTCTAGCCATGCTGTGATGGTCTTATTCCAGTTCCTTGGAGCTTGCTTGAGGCCATACAATGATTTCTTCAACAAGCACACTCGCTCCTCTCCATTGATGTCGAAGTGACGGAATCCTTCCGGCTGCCTCATGTAGATTTCCTCCTCGATATCGGCCTCCAAAAATGCCGTCACCACATCAAGCTGCTCCACCTCCCAATCATTATAAGCAGCAAGCGCGAGCAACGTTCGAATAGAGATCACCCTCACTGTGGGAGCGAAGGTCTCGTGGTAGTCCACACCCTTCTCCTGAGTAAACCCGCGAGCCACAAGTCTTGCTTTGTACCTTGCAATCTGTCCATTGGCATCGCGCTTCAGCTTGAACACCCACTTGGAATCTACGAGTTTGCGACCGGCAGGACAAGGGACCAATGTCCAGGTTTTCCGAGATACAAGTGAGTCATACTCGCTCTTGATAGCTGCCTCCCACTCCCCCGATTGGGGACTCCTCAGCGCTTGCTTGTATGACACCGGCTCTTGAACGGTCGGGCTGCTGGCTGACTTAATAGCTGCGGCACTTCCCGCAGTCCATCCATCTCCCGAAGCGCCCGCTGAACGGAGATTATACCTTGGACTGGGTACGCATTGCTGTGGTGCAGCAGTGGATCGAAGATTATACCTTGGCCGTGGAGTCTCCCCCGAATGCATGTCCCGTTCCTCTTCCGTCGACCCGGAATGCTGCCGCGACTCCCGTAGCGGCGACTCCCCCGAAGGTGTATCCGGTTCTTCGCTACACATGGTGCGCGGGATGCTGTCCTCTTCATCATCATTGCGTTGCTCCGCATTGCTCTCCCCCATGGAGAGGACTGCAGCCTCATCGAACACCACGTTGCGGCTGCTCACCACCCGACGAGTAGCAGGATTGTACACCAACCACGCAGGTGATTCAGAAGCATAGCCCACAAAGACACCCTTCCACGCGCGATCGTCAAGTTTGCGGCGTTGAGACTTGTCAACGTGGACATAGGCCGGACAGCCGAAGACCCGCATGGAGCTCAGATCAGCTCGTCTACCGGTCGCCAAGGTGAAAGGTACACCGCCGGCTCCGCTACTATGCACACGATTGCGGACATGCACCGCAGCGGCCATCGCTAAAGCCCAATACGATTTAGGCAGCGCGGCTTGCCGGATCATTGACTGCGCCATCGGGACCAATGTCCCCCACTGCCGCTCAATACGGCCATGTTGCCAATGCGCGTAAGGGGCAGTGATCTCCACAGCGATGTTGAACTCATCCAAGAGGTTTCGGAAGGCAGCACCTAAGAACACCGTGTCATTGTCCACCCGAAGACGACGAACCGTGTGCCCCAGAGAACGGATGGTAGTCAACATGCGACGGAACGAGGCGGGAGCCTCATCCTTGGAGCGGACCGCATCATGCAGCATGAAACGGCTCCGGAAATCAACCGCACACAAGCTGTACCGCCGTCCTCCCAAGGATGGAACACTCATAGGACCGCAGAAGTCTAAGCCGAGGACCTCAAAGACACCAACGTTCCGGTCAGCCGGCTCACGAGAGATACGGCGGACGTGCGACTTACACACAGCACACGTCTCACAGAAGCCCAACTTCTCCGACGCAGAAAACGCCACACCCTCCACCTGAGTGGCCAAGAGCCCGTCCAATTGCGACTCGCCAAGGTGACCGAGTCGGGAATGCCACAACCGTTTTTCCGATGGCGCAGTGGCGACCGAAGCGGTAGGATTCAACGAAGCAACCCGCGCCGGCAACCACACCAATAAATGCGCGCGCTCCAACGGAACCACCACGCCACCACCATGACCGGCATGAAGACGAAGGTGGTCCACGGGATCAGCTAACACCACAGAATGACCTTGTCGCCGAGCTTGGGTGAGGCTGAAAAGTCGATGGTAAGACCACGACGCACGACGGGATAGCTCAGGAACGTGGAGCACATTCTTTAGAGTGGCAGGAATCTCCTCTCCATCTTCAGCCTTCACAATGATTCGGACCGAGCCCACTCCAACAGCGCGGGCGCTGATACCCTTCACCCAAAGCCGGTCGGTGAGCGCTCGATACTCACAGAAGTCACGGCGCACACTAGTCATGTGATGGCTGGCGCCGCTGTCGGCCAACCACATCCACGTTTCCCCATCGCGCTCGAACATGTGTCGAGCCTCGGAGAATGGCCTCGCAGGGCTGGCTGTCACGTCCATGACCGCCGGAAAAGCAACCGGGGAGTCCACTTGCGCAGAGTTACCTCCGGTGTTGTTGACGGGGCACTCGGACCTGCGATGGCCCTTCTTACCACAGCCATAGCAAACACCACGAAAGATTCTCGCTCCGCCTCTGCCATATGAGGTACGACGAGTAGTCGCAGCTCCTTGAAGAGATTTCAGTTGGTCTTGGAGCTCGGAGACTTGCCGCTTCAAAAGTTCAGTCGTTGAGTCATCATGAGACGCTGCAAAAGCCGTAGGCGTTGGGGGCTCCGTTGAATGTGATTGCGCACGACTCTCGATGCGCATGCCCTTTTGACGAAGATCACGCTTGACGGTATCCATGCTGAGGTCGTGTACGTCCCACGTGTCGGTGATGGAGTGGTATTCGCTGCGCAGGCCCTTCACCAAGTACATGATGATACGCCGGTCGTGGACGACGTCCCCAACTCGGGCAAGCTGTCGTTGCAGTCGAACTAACCGGTTCAGATATTGAATGCCGCTCTCGCCGTCCGCTTGCGGCGTCTCCAAGTCCTGCAATAGTTCCGTACACCGGTAAATACCATCGTCCTCATAATGATTGACTAACGCAGTCCATGCAGTGTGGCCGCAGGTCTTGTCATCCTCGCTAACATTCTCGATAATAGAAAGGTCGTCCTCCGGCAGCGCAAGAATCAATGTGGAGTACATGTCGACTTGTTGTTGAGAGGAAGCGGCACCATCCGACGACAAAGCCGGAGCCCACTTTTGCATCAAGCCAAATGCACGAAAACGTTTCTTCCACACGTCAAAATCTCGTCTCTCCCCACTGAACTTGGGTAGTTTCACGGAGTCCATATCAGGTACGTCGGATGCGCTCGCAAGAGAACCAGAAAATCAGGAATAATGCCAACAAGAAAAGCACCAAGTACCGGTGAAGAGGCGGGCAACACGGCTCAGAAAAGGAGACGACAAAGGGCTGACCGAAGACGCAATTGTACTCCCGGAGTCTATACAGCCAAGGCAATCAGAAACGAGTCTCAGAAGGTCGGTCAAGTGACGTCGTACAGGAGTGCTAGTACACTTGTGGTAAGATGCCTTTCCAAAAATTCAGCCGGACCACTATCGGCTTTCACGAGAAAAGAAACTGGCGGGTGACAAGCTCCGGAAGCGAATAAAATTCCAGAAAGCGCCAAGCTATAACAAAGAAAAGCAAGCCGATCTTCACGTCACACGAGTCGGCGTTCGGGGGTTGAAGCCGGCTCCAAGCGACACAAACAAGTCGCTACCAGCCGGGTATCGAAGTAAAGCTACAAACACAAGCAAGAGCCAGCCACTTTGTGAGCCAGCCGCACCTCACGTATCGTGCGACACCACAAAGGTCTACCACTCTTCAAGAAGCAAGCTCTAGGTTCCAGTCAAGACAAATGACTCCAACAACTAGCAGCTAGAGGGCCCATAACCAGTCACAGTTGAGGGGGCAATAAGGAATGCTTACACTCGGTGAGTGACACTGCATGTCATCTCACCCTCAGCAAGTGCCTAGCACTTGCCTATCACAGGACACGCACTCACCTTGTGGTGAGCACACGCCAACATATATTCTGAGCCTTTAGATGATATCTAACACTCAGCAACTTGCCACCATCAGCAACCTAATCCTCTCTATTGTTGATTGGCTTATCATCTCATAGTGCTGAGTCACAGCCGTACTATCACGATGCTACTTGACCAACATTGCTGTGTAGCAACTTGATTATCACACAAAACCATGTCTCGCAACAGCAGCCTAGTTCTTTTTTCTTCTCAGCCCCCGAAGGAGGAGAGAAGACTCGGCTAGGTGGAGAGCTGCGTCGGGAGGAGCGGCTAATACCTCGGGCGGGGTATCAGCGACCCCGCAGCGGCTGGAGCATGCCGCGTATCGTGGAGACTAGCGACACTTTTTAATTTCATACTGTATCCAAAAATAAATACGTATAGATAAGAAAATAATAAATAGGTGGATACGGGTATGTTTTAGACGGTATCGTTACTGCCATTGGAGAGGTTGGGATTAGTGGTTAACGGTCTACCTCAAGCTTAGAAGTCCAACAACAAGTTGAGCACATAGCAAAAGGGGGGGCCCAGAGACTCCAGCCGGTTTTACTGGTATTGGAGTAAAATATTTCAATTTCAATTTCAATTTCAATACGTTGTGGTCGTACTTCCTCTTGTGGTCTCTCCCTCTGCCTCTGGCTCGGGCATTAAACTCGTGTTATTATCGCTTGAGCCCCTTTCCGGTAACACTTGGTTTCATGCCGGTTCGATTTTGCCCAACGAGGAGCCAGTCGATGCGGCCATTCGCGAATTGTTTGAGGACATGTTTGAAAGAACATCGAAATGGTACAAAACGCACTCATTGTCACCCAAATTGCACAACTGCTGTCACCGTGCATGAGAATCGCGGCTCCTTGTGGGATCGCGGACCTAACGAAACCAACGTAACCAAAAAGATTCATATTGTTCGTTTCCTTACCTTCGGAACCTTAAATCACCGGAATTTTCATGGTTCGGTACCCCAAGAGTCTCATCCTCGTAGAACCCGGTCCCTAAAATCACGGGCTTTGTCGTGGTACGGTTCCAGAGACGTGAAGATTTGCCGAGTACGATTCCCCCTTTTTATGGTTTTGCACAAAAGTCGGAACTTGACAATTGAAATGTCCGTGGAGTCGACACCACTGAGAAATAGCCATATCCAGTCCATGTACTGACGTCGTTCCATCTACTATATCGAAAAAAGACATCCTACCGTCACTAAAAACAGTAAAAAGATCCACATTACTACTAAAGTACTACTGAACCACATACAAGGGATGGGTCGGTAGCTCGAATAAGCAACGCCGATCGTCTTCGCTCTGGGCCTGGCCTCCCATCGAGCGACAGACAGGTGGACATAGGGCCCGTAGAACTAAAAGCACCGTCCACCTCTCCCCACCCGAGCCCAGCTCACCCAGGTTAGTGGATCCGTAGCGACACCAGACGGTACACACAGCAAGGCGCAGCTTTCAGAGTTTTGAATTTCATCTCCCCGATAGCTATCGCGCCACCCACTTCGAAATCCAAACATGTACCCAACATAGTACTACGAATGAACAATCACAACCCTCGCTTACAACAAGCTCCCCTCCCAGGGAGCGGCGCGCCACACCGCGCCCCACCGAGCGTCCGGACGTTCCCGTCCGCCGCCAACATCCAACAAACCCATGTCCCATCGGGCCTGTCGTGTGCCGCCAACACACGTAATCCACTCGAAAACCAACTCGAAACCACTCGACTAACCCATGGACTCCTTCCCCTACTCGGATCCACGCTCGATCGCTATGTCCTCGACCTCTAACCCTCCCCCCACCTACAAGCAGGCGCTCCTTAGGGACCCCCCGGACCACGGGCGATACACGGACCTCTGCGAACCCAGAAACCAACTCGCGGGCCACCCGCTGACCCCGTTCTTCATTGTCCCCCAACTGACCCCAGTCAAACAGAACATGGGCACCGCTCTGGACCCCTTCCCCATTCGTCGTGGACTCGAGACCCCCCCTGGTCTTCGCAGCCCCCCGGCCAACCACGGACCTTGGGCCGGCCGACGACTTCTCTACCCGTATGATCGAATCTTACCTCTTCACATGCCAGTACTCAACCACCCCCTCCCACCTTGCTCGCTTCTGGATTCACGGTGTCTTCCTGCCGGAATCGACTCAACCCCCGACCCCGATACCCTCGGCGTGCTCGGTGGCCCGCCGCTAGCTCCTCAAAAGCCTTAACAGCCTCGACGACCTCACCAACCGCGTCAAAATTATAATAGGACGGGAACTCGCCCACCACACGCGATGGACTGCGAACACCACCCCCACTCACCACCCGACAGCTCCGACGAGCTACGACACTACACCCCTGCCTGTCGAACTCCTTACGGGATTTCAGGTAATTCGTCTAGATATCCCCACCTCATGCGTCGCGGTCGGCCTCCTGTGCCAACTCGCTTCACGCCACCGTGAACTCTGATCGGCCGGTCTAGCACCATCCTCCGCAGCCTCCTCCCCCTCCCTCCTGGCAAAACTACGACAGCGGAAAATTCAATTCCTCCGAGATGCCTCAGCCCATGCAGTCTCAGGCCGAAGGGTGAAGATCCGCTCCCCCATGTTCACTGATATCACCGGCCAAGAAACAGTCGCCCTCCTACACGACCTTCTCACCTCTAGCCTAGCGATCGCACTCACATTTTGCCGGATCAGCCCCCACGACCCACCCCCAAAGCCGGATTGAGGACCTCCCTGAGCTTGCCCATTTCATTCTCTAATTCGCGGACGCCCTCCAGCCCGTGGACGTTCCCATCCCGATCGAGGACGACCCCTCCTCTCTCTGGGTGAATATCCTCCACCTGTCCAATAACCCCATTCATTCACAATCTGGCCCGGTTTCACTACACATATTTTCATATTCACTTCACGAACCCGTACCCCCCAATCACCACCTTCACACCATCACCATCACACCCCCCCAGTCACAAGACATGTTCCTGGCACTTCATGGGCGGCCACCTGTCTCACTACATTCCTCATCCAGTCCCGCCAATCACTCTCCCTCCCTTGCATCAACACGGACGGCGCCATTCCACCCACTCACTGGCTATACACTATGCTATACCAAACAGCCAATGAATACACTAAACATCACACCCCCTCATCAACCCCCCAACCCACAACCCCCTCAACCTCTCTCCCTACACAACCCTGAAAATTTTCCAGATGGCTCATACTTCCGCTCCTACCCCTCCACCTCCCCCACCATCACCACCAGCATACAGATATCCCTAAGCACAGAAATGTACTGCATCCTCATCTCCACCC